>JARVGQ010000759.1:23468677-23486189 GCA_031762355.1 Hypsolebias martinsi | reverse complement strand
TGAGTAATATTAAAGCTGACAATCATGTGTTGTGTACGATTTTTTTTTGTACAGTCTTACTTTGAAAAACCGCAAAAGAGCGAGACCGTGAAAGTCAAACCGCGAAGTAGCTTCTTAAAAGAAATAATTTGCTTGTTAATATTGGAAAAAATATTCCATCTTCCTTGTAGGAGGACCAACCAGTTAGATCTGCGTCAAAGTATTTCAACAACGAGTTTCTAGATTATAGCTTGTCATCTCTTCTCAGGTATGTGTAGGTGTGTTTTTTGACTGGTCCTGGAAATACTCCAGAAGAAAATATCTTGGCCCCTGTGTGAAAATGCTCCGAGGTGTTGATATGGGATTGTGAACTGTAATTTGTCCCTATTTGAAACAGTCCGCTCATCAGAGTTTTAACTTCTCACATTGCACCTAACCTTCAAACCAAATCAGTAAAAGCATCATTTTTATTTTTTTAAATTAATATTGCACTTACAGTAAATTACAATATGGTAATTTGTGGTTCTGGCTTTATTTACAGTTGGAGAAGACCCCGCCAAGTCTCTTACTGAGACGCCCCCCGAGTTCAACCAGTCCTCCCCACCTTCCAGAGCCACGCCCACTTCCTCTCTGTCCAATGACAACAAGTTCCACTCGCTGCCGTTTAGCCTGAACCGTAAGACGGTGCCCATTGAGAACATTAGCCAAGGGCCCATCTCCCTCTCCGTCCAGTCTGTGATGGGAGAGCAGCCCGACCCTCCAACGCCTGTTGCTCCCCCCTCTCCGCGACCTCCGACTCCTCCTCGTGGACAGCCCGGTCTGGAGGTGGGCTCCCTGGTGGAAGTGAAAGAGAATCCCCCCTTGTGTGGTGTAATCCGCTGGGTGGGTCTTCCTCCTGGCCTACTGGAACCTTTAGCTGGCCTGGAGCTGGTGAGACATAAACATAAATACAATGTGTATAAATACATTAGATAAAGTGGGGAGAAGAAAGACACACCACATAGTGTGAACTTTTAGGGACATATAAACTCATTAATAATATAGCTTTTTGTGATCATTCATGGATTATTTATTTAATCGTTTTCAATCATTTATTTTTTTAATTTTCAAGTCTTTGAGCTGCACAGAGCACGGTTTTGTTACTCGCGTTGAAATCCTTTTTAACAAGTTAAAACACTTCTGACAGTTCAGTGTTATGAGCTTAGCTCTGAGATGCCAACAGGTGTTTGGCTTGAAACCCATCAGTGAAGACTACTTCTGTGACAGATCTGGTTGGCAGACTGCAGACTGATGGAAGTCTTCCAGATGGGGGATGAAACATTTCTCACTTAAAGAAACTGGTCCAGAGGACATGATTTAACCTTTTTTTTTTTTTGTTGTTGGTTTACGTAATTGTTACTAAAGAGAAATAAAAATACACAATCAGTAGTTTTGCAGGTGGTTTTTGTCTCAGCGCAAACTATTTTCAGTCAAGTTCAGTGACATCCTGGGTTCTCTCATGGTGTGTAGCAACTTTGTGGTGAAAATGGGCTAAGGGGAAGTCTCTTACACAAAATGTTAACAGGCATACATGTATTTCCTAAAATCTAATGGTAATGTTTATGAAGCATTCACACTATGGAGAGCTATTTTTCTTTTGTACCTTTTTTGGCATCTTTCTTACTTTTCAAGCTAAAAATCATATATCAAAACCAGTAAAGTTCAGTCAGGTCATCTGGACGGTTTCTTTTTTACTGAGATGTTTTGTCCTTCAACCAAAGGACTTCTTTAGTCTGAGGAGCCACAAACAAACTGGAGTCCCTCAACCACCACACTCCCATAGAGGGAAAAAAAAACTGTTTGCTGGTGAAAAGATTGTTTCAGGGGCCCGCCTTCTCCCCCGTCAACTCCTCTGAGGCAGCCATGCCAAAATGCTTAAAAACACAAAGTTCATGCTCGTTAATCCTGGTACAAATCCAACAATGTGCAGTCAGGTCATCTGGACGGTTTCTTTTTTGCTGAGAGGTTTCGTCCTTCATCCAAAGGACTTCTTCAGTCCGAGGAGCTACAAACTGGTTTCACCAGCTTTCACCAGCAAACTGTTTTTCCACTATGGGAGTGTGGTGGTTGTGGAACTCCAGTTTGTTTGTTGCTCCTGGGACTGAATAAGTCCTTTGGATGATGGACGAAACATCTCAGCAAAAAAGAAATGGTCCAGATGACCTGACAGAACATTGTTGGATTTCTACCTGGATTATTGAGCATGAACTTTGGTGCATATATCAAAACGTTGAGCTCTTTCAGGACAATCCTGCTATAACTTTTGGCATTGGTGCAACTTTAGCTTTTTGACATATTTAGCCTTTTCTGCCACTTTTTTCTCATAGAAGATGAATTGAGCTCGTTTTACATCCTTCAAATCTTTAGATCTGTTTACAGCCTTTTACTGCTCCTTTCACATTTTGTTCTGATTCAGCATCTTTCAGCTTCTTTGAGCAAATTTAAACTTTTTCCCCCAGCTACTTTCAGCTAATTTCAGCAGGATTTATTTATTTATTTATTTGCTGTTTTGTGCTCCTTTCAAATTATTTCTGCTAACTACTTTTTTGTGCTTCTGACTTAATCCTGCTAATTTCAGCTTGTAATCCTCCTTTCAATCTATTAATGCAAGTTTTACCTTTTTTTAATTTCAGCTACCATTTACAGTAGCTATTTTATGCAAAATTTAGCATTTTCAGCTAATTCCACAATTTTTGTACTCATTTAAACTTTTTTTCAGTCTACGTCATCAAAAATGTGCTCTCTTCTTTTTCTTGTGGCAATTTAAGCTTCTTTCTGCATTTTAGCTACTTTTCAGCGTTTTTTGCTAGTTTAAGCATCTTTCAGACAATTTGCACTTTTTTTTGTATCCATTACTGATTCTTTTAGCCTAATTGGACAAACATGTCTTCTTTCTGCTTTCTTCTGTTAATTTAAGCTTGTTTGACCTTTTCTGCTACCTTTTTAGCATTTTCCAGCTAATTTCAGCTGTTTTCAGCTAAATTCAAGTTTTTTTCCCTCTACTTAACCTAATTAAATAATAAATAAATAATAGCCTAATTAAATTATTTATAATAATTTCAGATTGTAATGCTCCTTTCAGCTTATTTCTCCTAGTTTCAGCTGTTTTTTTTGTTTTTTTTTTTTGCTCTTTCAGCTTCTATTTAGCTCTTTTTAGTCAGTTTTTAGCTTTTCCAGGTAATTCCACATTCTTTTAGCTCATTTCAGCTCTTTCCACTTTCTTCTGGTAGTTTAAGCTTCTTTCTGCATTTTCAGCTGCTTTTCAGCTATTTTTTTTCTAATTTCAACCTTTTTAAGCTAATTTTCCAAGTTTGTGCTCATTTAAACCTAATTCAGCAAATGTGTTCTTTCTGCTTTCTTCTGCTAAATCAGGCTTGTCCTATCATTTCAGCTACATTTCAGAATGTTTTTAGCTAATTTCAGCTTTTTTCAGCAAGTTCTTCTGCAATAAGCATTCACAATGCATTTTTGCAGGAAATGCAATTCCTCTAGTTTACCCTATTTGTCATCATAGTACTTGATAATAATAATATTTGTCTGCTCATGGTTTAAAATTGTATGAATTACTCCTAAGGTGGAGACACTTCAAGAAGTACCTTACATGAATGTCATTAATTCATCTGAACTTTTTCTCAGGAAGAAGAGTGTCCCGGTTGCACAGATGGTACCTTTAAAGGTACACGGTACTTCACCTGCCCACCCAAAAAGGCCCTGTTTGTGAAGCTCAAATGCTGCCGGCCCGACTCTCGGTTCCCCTCCCTGCACCATTCCTCCAACCCCATTGAGCGCTGCAACTCCATCGGTGAGTCAGAAGGAGGCGAGTGAGTGAATACATAGTTTGTGGAAGTTGTTTTGTTTACCGTGTGAGTTGTGTTATCTTTGTTTTGGAGCATTTGGAGGGTACCTGAGTGAGGTTGTGCATGAGAACACGCCACCACGAACAGAAAACGATGGTCTGGATGTCATGGTGGGGAAAAAGAAAGGCATTCAGGGTCACTATAATTCCTGCTACCTGGATTCAACACTTTTCTGGTAAGTTGTCATGAATAAAAACTCCAAGCTGTTGCAAATTCATTTTTGTAGACGCGGCTCATATCGTTTAACCGTAGAACGTCTCTTGGTTTATGGCGCTCTTCTTGATGTAAACTCGTTGGTTTTGTTCTGCAGTCTTTTCTCCTTCAGTTCTGTACTGGACACGGTTCTACTGAGGCCACGATCGAAAACCGATGTAGAGTATTACAGGGAGACTCAGGAGCTGCTACGCACAGAAATAGTCAACCCACTGCGCATGTGAGTCACGCGTCAGCGCTACAGCTGCCTGGCACTCACACAGCACTGTCATCACCTGCGTAAGCTGTTTGTTAGGGTGCTGAAGCACTTTACATAAAAAGAAGACATTTTAGGCTCCTATTAAACTCATATCAGATGTGGTTGAAATTTTGTTCTGCAAAACTGGTGTTAATGAAAGGCTCATTACTTTCCACAAGTTTTAAATGAATATTTTCTCTCGAGAAATGATGGAGTTTTAGCCTTTTTGGTCAAATCTTAATGATACCGTTATGATCAGTCGGTCATGATACTGTGAAATCTCACACAATATGTAGCTCTTGAATTGTGAGTTAGGAATGACGCTCAGCTACTGCCTCACCAAATTTTAGCCCAGTGTCTGTAAAATTGACTGAGTGTGACTCATCTTCGCTCGTTAATGTCAATTTGACGCGGCAGCCATCTTGTACTGCTTTGACTCTAAAAGGGCATCAGTTGCAGATGTGCAAACACTTACTTTCTGAGAGTTTCTTTAAAATGTGTCTAGTGCTTCATGAGATATTTTGCTAACATCTCCCCCAGCTAATGCCAATGTTTTAAACAAGCATCAGACAAGATATGTTAGTGCTCAGAACACATAAAGGGGATGACTCTCAGCTACTACCACAGCAGTCGTTAAGGGTAATATCTGTAGAATTGAATGAGGGGGGGAAAAGTCATCTTCCTGTTTGCTAAAGTTGATTTGATGTGGTGGCCATCTTGAACTGAGTTGGCTTTAAATGTTAAGTCAGTTGAAGGTATATCTTCAGCGATTAGCTTTTAACAGTGAAAAGTAAAATCTCTCTGATCCATGAGGTATTTTGGTAAGACAGCAAACACAGTCAGTCAGTTACATGATCACCCACCTTTTAGCGTCAGGCGATAATTCACATGGAGGCAGCTTGTAACGTCCTCTGTCTTTGCCCCTCAGACATGGGTACGTTTGTGCCACCAAAGTGATGAAGCTCAGGAGGATCCTTGAAAAAGTGGAAGCCGCCTCTGGGTTTACCTCAGAAGAAAAAGGTTCAGTTTGTTTAGAAACACGAGCTTAAGCCCACATCCTGGGGATAGTGTTGTTTTATTAAGCGGGGGGTACCGACTGGGCCATATCCCAGTTAGAAAAAGTGAAATTCCTTTTTACTTTTACAAATAAGCTGCTAAAAATAATTAGAAAAACAAGTGTGAGCATGTCGTTTTTGTAAAACATAATGTTGTAATGTGTTGATTTTTATACTCGTTCTTTCATACACATAGTTTAAGTAACTGATGTGAACATTAATAATTTTCTTGCAGATCCTGAGGAGTTTCTTAATATTCTCTTTCATCACATACTGAGAGTGGACCCGTTGCTGAAGCTAAGGTAAGGACCAACTGTAGGTGCATGAGTTTTATTGTGGTGTTGTAAATGTTTGAAGAGTGCTTAAATTTGAAGTGCTTGGGGGAAAAAAGCTGTTATTTGAAAGTGATTCGTTTTGCTTTAAGAAATTCCAGTTTCAGCTTTTAATAATAATAGAAAATTAAAAAAAAAAATCAAATTTTCATTGCCTTTTTGAATCACTGTAGTTCAGTCTGTAGTTTTAAATTATATAATTTTAAAGTAGAAAAATCAAGGAACTAATAAACTACTTAAAAAAAAAGTTGAACTTTTATTTAAAAAAATTAAAAATACCATATTTTCCGCTGTAAACATCCTATAAGTCGCATCAGCCCAACATGTCTAATAAAGTGGGAAAAAAACATAAATAAGTCGCTTTGCCGTATACGTCACATCTGTTATACGTCACCGCTGACAACTTGGAAATGTGGGCTGGTGTTGTGCCAAAAATCAATTGACTGCCAAATGGCGGCCGCAGGAGCGTGCACGTGAGGACTTTAACAAGAATTTAGCAAGATAACCACCTAAAAACAATTATTTGTTTGCTCAACATTATAGTAAAGGTGTGTTTTTGTTGAACTTTTACTTCATAAATGCACTTCAATGGTCAAATCAGCTGCATTTCTCTGGGGCAGTGCAGCGAAATGAAGCTGATTTGACGGTTGCTCCTGGCATGATCCTGGAGCTGGATGTAGCTGGCTTTTATGGCAAACCAATTGTGTCATTAATAGCCACTTTTACCTATTACTTGACATAACGGAGTGCCATACAACTCAAGTGCCATCTAGTGGCTGAAAATGGAAGTGTTCAATATTTTCCATGTCAGAATGAATGAAAACGGACATATCTCAGCCAAAAATTGGTTTATAAACATGTGGGAAAACAAAACAAAACATAAGTCGCTTCAGTGTAGAAGTCACAGGGCAAACAAATTATGCAAAAAAAAACTGTGACTTATAGGCCAAAAAATACGGTAATGTGCCCAAAGATTAGTTGTTTCATAATTAGCAGATTGCACAGTTTGGAGGATGTTTTGTGTTCTGACTTTTCATTTCTTGCCGTTTGTAATTAATATTATAATGTATCAAAGTTCATGCTCAATAATCCAGGTAAAAAAAGAAAAAAATAATAATCCAACAAAGTTCAGTCAGGTCCTCTGGACAGTTTCTTTTTTTTTTGGTGAGACATGCCATCCTTCATCCAAAGGATTTCATCAGTCCAAGGAGCCCCAACAAACTCAGTCTCACAAGCAGCACTTTCACAATGTGGACCAACCAGTTTGCTGGTGATAAGATGGTTTCTGGGGCCCTCCCTCTCCTCCATCAACAGGGTTTGTTAGTTTTTTTGTGGCTCCTTAGACTGTTGAAGTCCTTTGATTGAAGGTCGAAACATCTCAACAAAAAAAGAAACTGTCCAGAGGACCTGACTGAACATTGTTGTATTATAACGCATCATTCCGTCTTTCTAAAGTCATACAACACCTCATTTAATGCAACGAGGAAGTGAATAGAAATGATCCATTTAAGAATGTAGGGTTTATCAGCATGGTAAGGTTCTGGAACAGATTTAAAGCTGAAAATTATCTGAATTAATTTTTTATTAAGAACCTGAGATGAGTCAACCAAGGAAAAAAACCCTTTTGTAAGGTTTGTATTTAAAAAAGTGGAATAGACATATTGAAAATCCCCTAATCACTTTGCATAACATGGAGCTGTAAAAGTACCGTCAAGTCATTAGAAAACTACATTTTGTCATCACAGATGTCATCCAGAGCAGTCCTAAATCTGAAACATGTACATGTGGGACAGCTGTCCAAGTGTTGGACTTCTTCTGCTCACATTAAGAAACTTGTTGTATTTAGACGTTTACTGTTCAGATCAGCAGAAGTGATGGTTCAAAGGTCAGTGTGTGCTTTCAAAAGCCCTGTCAGATGTAATTATTTGTTATCAGAGACTGGAACAGAAGCAACAAGAAGTATATATATTTTTAATCATGATTTAAATGTTGTTTTAAATGCAAAGTGGAGTTGTCACATCTTTAGGAATAAGTCCCAAATGCAGTCAGTTCTTATTTATAGTTCTTAAAAAAAGTCCAGTTTTAGCATAAATCCACCATAAAAACCCTCCTCTCACCTGTTTAAGCTGCAGTGTTGAAAACCACTGTACAAATGGTGATCACGGTAAATCCAGTTGCACTTTGTCCTTTTACGTTCTCAATCAAAAAGTGTTTAACACTCTGTAGATGCTAGTTCAAAGTTATGTTTTAATTTATTTTATCTTCTGAGGAGCTGATCTTTAGATACTCTTGGTGTTTTTTTAGTCATGGTCTCTGCAGCCTGAGCTTTCCTTGTGAAGTGAGTGCTTTTTAATGCTGCAGACAGAAATTTTATACCCGGTGTGGTGTAATCCTGGACATTCCTGAACTGTAACAGTGACTTCATCCTTCTTTATTTTTATAAACCCAAAAGAACAAAGAAAGAAGAGCTTGAGACGAAGAGAACTTGACCGATGGTTGAAAAATGCAAGAAGTGAACAAGAGGAACAAATAACTTGTTTTTTTCTTTTCTCAGTGTTTTTTAGGGTAGGACTGTACAAACTTCCCTTTTTTATTTAAAGATTTGATAAAAAAAATTGTGTGACTCAACATGAATTTCTGCTCACCACTTCATCTCTTTCAATAACTGCCCACTGCTCCACCTGGGGGTGGATGGGTTAAATGCAGCAAGCCAATTTATTTATTTATTTATTTTTACCCTTCATTTATCCAGGTAGTCTCATTGAGCCACGAGAACTCGTTTTCAAGAGAGACCTGTTTTAGGGAGCAGATGGTGGGGGTTGAGGGCCTTGCTCAAGGGCCCAGAGATGGTGGAGGCAGATGTGGGTGTTTCACCTTTTCCACCCACATTTTGATGTTGTCGGTACCGGGGCTTGAACTGGCAATCTTCCGATCACATGCCCACCGTCTCTAACCACTGCGCCACCACTCCCCAGATTGTATGGGAACATACACTGATGCCAACACATATTAATGAATATATTCTGAGAAAGAAAAGGCAGTGATTGATGAATTATTTAAGTTGTTTAAAGTGTAGTTTGTAGAATCAGCAGTTTGTAAAGTATCTTTGCATCTAGAGATAAACATGTGTAACCAAGCTTTAGGATATGAATGAACAAGTACTTGAAAAATATATACCGGTGTGTATATATATATTTTCAGGTCAGCGGGTCAGAAGGTCCAGGACTGTTACTTTTACCAGATCTTCATGGACAAGAAGGATAAGGTTGGGGTCCCGACCATCCAGCAGCTCCTGGAGTGGTCCTTCATTACCAGCGACCTCAAGTTTGCTGAGGTACATTTTTGTTTGTTTGTTTCTTTGTATTTGTTTGATACTATTTATGAGATGAACTCAGCTGTAGAGCTTTTTTGACCCAAGCCCCCAGCCTGAATTTCGGCCCGGGTTGGGCCAAAAATATGTGCTTGATGGGCGGGCTGGGTCGGGCTCGGGCTTTTGATGCAGTTTTAATTGTGCATGTGGCTCCGCCCACCCTTTGCTCTTATCACACATCTGAGGATTTGCAATTGACCCACAACAAGTGACATAATGGAGCTGGAAAGTATTAAACAAAAGCTGAAAACTGGAGAACTCACTCTACAAAGCCTGCACAGTGAAACCTGCTGATGTGTGTCAGGTGCACACTCAGGTCCGACCGGCCGCTTGAAAGAGGTTAAAAAAAAAAAAAAAAAGTTGCGTTAAGCTTAGATGGACAACCAGATCATCGGCCACGTGTGTCCGCTTACCGGCTGGTTGAACGAGGTAAAAAAAAAGTTACTTTAATCTTCAGGCGAACAACCAGATCATCGGCCCCGCACGCCCGCTGACGGGCCGGTTGAAAAAAGGTTAAAAAAAAAAAAAAAAGTTACGTTAAGCCTTAGATGGATCACTGGATCATCGGCCACGCGCGTCCTGCTCGGCACTGTGCTTTCATTTGCAGTGAAGGAAGTTTTTTTTTTTCATTCATTCAACCTTTATTTAGGCAGGTTAATCCCACTGAGCCTCGAGGACTCATTTACATGTGAGACCTGGCCAGTTGCAGCATCTGAAGCTACAAAAGCCGAAGCGAGCAGCGCGTTCAGTTAAAATTGCCTTGTTCTGTATTTTTTCCAAATAATTTTGCTCTAAAATATTTTTGTTCATCTGTATAATCTTTATTTTTTTATCTTTAGAGTTGATTTTTTTTAGGATATTCATTTTGTACATTAATATCCATTTGGTGAAACAAGAAATTTTATGTCTTCCTTTCTTTGAAATGTATTTTTTAAAATATCATGCCAAACTGATTTGCTTACAAAAGCAATAAAAGCTTGATTTAAAAAAAAGTTATTTTTTTTAATTCAGGTTGGGCCTCTAATTACAGTTAAATTATCCAGTCAAGTTGGATTTTTTTTTTAGGCCTGAATGCAACTCTACTCAGCTGATGTTCATCATTTCTTCCTGTCTTTGTTTGTCTCCCTCCCCAAGGCCCCGTCCTGTCTTATCATCCAGATGCCCCGCTTTGGCAAAGACTTCAAAATGTTCAACAAGATTTTTCCCTCCTTGGAGTTAGACATCACAGACCTCCTTGAAGACAGTGAGTCGGAGCTACTATATTTATTTTGTTCACTTTCTTCACACCTGTGTGGCATTTTGTAATAATGGTTGAGTTGTCAGCTGAGAAGGCAACATTTTTTTTTCTTTAAGAACACCACACGAAGCTGTCTTTGTTTTTTTTAAATATTCCAGCTCCAAGGGAATGCCGTATCTGCGGAGGCCTGGCTCTGTACGAGTGCAGAGACTGCTACGAGGACGGGGATATCACGGCTGGAAAAATTAAACAGTTCTGTGAAAAGTGCAACACACAGGTAAACGTTACATTATAATAATTTCATTAACATTACTGAAACATTAGTTCGAGACGTTGCAAGACTCGTCCACAAGGTGGCGCCAAATTCAAAGGAATCGCATTTTGCTTGCGACTGAAGACAAGTTTCTGCTGCACTCTAACATGGCTTTATTTTTATTTATTTGAGTTAGAACTTAATATGAAAAAAGCTTTTTATGTGTGTGTTATCTATAATCTGTATATTACATTAAATTCATATTTAGATTTTTTAAAAAAAGTTTCATTTAACAAACCGCAGTGACAAATGGTGTATCCTATAATACTGATTTAGGTTCATCTCCACCCGAAGAGGAAAACCCATCGACACAGCAAACTGTCCGTCCCAAAGGAGCTCCAGGAAGGTATGGGACGTCAAGGCACTTTTCCCCGCCAGAGGATGGAGCTGTTCGCTGTGCTCTGCATCGAAACCAGTCACTATGTGGCCTTCGTCAAGTATGGCAGCGCAGATTCTGCCTGGCTCTTCTTCGACAGCATGGCTGATCGTGATGGTGGGTGTCACTGAAGTAATCTCTTGAATGTGACTGAAAATATGGCTTATTGCTTTAAAACTACTTAAAAAAAGTGTTAACTGTTAAAATTAATAAATAACACATTTTTCAAATGTTTTGCTGTAATCGGTGTATTTCCCTACTGATGCTTCTGGTGGGTTTGCAGGAGGGCAAAATGGTTTCAACATACCACAGGTGTCTCCCTGTCCGGAGGTGGAGGCCTACTTGAAAATGACTCCAGAGGAGCTGCACACCCTGGACCCCAAAAGCATCCAGGGACAGGCGAGACGCCTGCTCTGCGACGCTTATATGTGCATGTATCAGAGCCCAACCATGAGCCTGTACAAGTAGAGGCCTCTGCCCAAACCCAACTGCCTCTCCTCCTCAGCTCCTCTGCATCTCCATCTCCACTCCCCGAGGACAGCAGACTCCCTGAAAGACCAAAAATTTTCAAGTGCGACCTAGCCGAAGAGGAGCTGTGTGCCAGCAGGGGCGCCATCCTGAGTAATCGTCTCCACCTCTCTCCTCAGTGCCAGCCTTGTTGTTTGGTGGTTAGCGATGGACGAGAACGGGAGAAGCCTATTTGCACTGTGTAATAGTCAAAGTGTTGTGTTCTTCACGTAGTCCTGTGTAGCTTTCCTGTCTCACAGCTGAGCATCGGCAGTGGTTAACGAAGCAGAGGTAGGCTTTATGTTGATTCACTCCCTGCTCAGGAAGGAAGAAGATGATGACGGAGCAGGAGGCCACGTTGCGTTACGATGGCTGGCAGAATATGTGCAGCAAAAACAAAACGAGCTCATGGGAGGGCCTTGATCACCTCGTTTACCTTAAGAAAAGAGGAGTCGTGCTATTCTTAATCACTGTAAAAGATGGGAGCTTTTCATAGTGCACATTAAAGCAACACAGGGCGGAAAAGCTCATCTGTTTGTGCTGTTCACAAACCTGTGAATTCGCTTAGTGGTGTAGATTTCTCCAGTTAACATCAGCAGTATAAATAACCAGGTGTGCATTTAGAGTCTCCTCTTAGCATAGTTCCTCCTAACGCTGTGTGAAACATCTCTGCAGTGTATGTTTGCAGAACAAGATGTAGCCTTTGTAAAAGTTTTGCCACACACTCGCTCAAACAATGCTGCACTTTTCCTCCCATCTCCAAGTGGACCTATCAGAAAACTTTTTTTTTTTTTTTAACTCTCCTGTTTGAAGTCCCAGTGAGAGCTAATTTGTTGGTTGGGAGACATGGGAGTTTTGTTTCAGAATACAGATTTACTCCTGCGGGGACTGGTCAGCATTGCTAATGCAGAGTAGGTGGCAGATAAATGCATAAGAGGAGACTTGTAGAATTGTCGGAGCTGCTCGCCGCAGAGCTCCATCGACTCAGTGAGGTGAAAAAACCGGACGAGCCGGGGCTCTTTTTCTTTTGAGTGCGCGATGTGAAGAAAATGCAGTGTCTCGCTCATTGCGCTAATGAGTACGTCTAAATTATGTTTTGTGTTTACAAAGCCTTTCCCCTGCCTATTCAGGCAGGTCTGATTTATTTTTATTTTTTTAAAAGATGCAAGTCTCGACGCTCGCTGCCTTTTGTGAAAACGTGTTATATTTCCAGACTTGCACCTGATTAACACCGTCATAATCCAACCTTATTTATTACGCTCTGATCACAACAAGAACTCCTCTGAAGTCAAATAAAAACACGAAACAGGGTTGACAATGTAATATTTGGGTACTACCTGTCTGCTTTCTCTGTATATTTAAGTGAGTTCTTGTACTTCATGTTGTCTTATACCAACTACTGATTATTACATTACTTACACTGATAAGTTGACAAAAGACTGATAACAAAGAGGCACAGGCGTGCATCAAATATGTGTGTTTTAACTAGATTTAAAGAAAACTGGTTTCTCTTTTGAGTCCATGAATGCCCAGTTTCAAAAAAACGGAAGTGAACCAATCCAGAGTGGTTTTCACACAAAGCAACAAATTGGTTAAAAGCAGCAAACAGATGTTGGCATCAGCATTAGATATGTATACAAGCATATTCAAATATTTTCCTAATCCTAATCGCGTTTTAAAGATAGATTTAATAGTGAGGTGAAAAAGGCGTTTTTAAACGACTGATCCAGTTTGCTCTGTGGTCGTTCCCACTGTCGCAGGGATTCTGACGGAGGAACTTCCTGTATGAACTGCACTGCTGGAGCTCGTCACTGACCAGTTCCTCGTTCACTTTGACACAAGCCTCAGAAAACAGGATGGGACTGTGTTGTTCGTTTGTGTCTGTGGACATGTGTAACAGGTGATGATAACTTAATGTCTGTGATGTTTCCTGTAAATGTTAACAAAATAAAGCTCATTTTGACAGGTTCCCTGCT
Organism: Hypsolebias martinsi; assembly: GCA_031762355.1. Lineage (NCBI taxonomy): Eukaryota > Metazoa > Chordata > Actinopteri > Cyprinodontiformes > Rivulidae > Hypsolebias > Hypsolebias martinsi. Next base: position 23,472,697 of record JARVGQ010000759.1, on the reverse strand, counting down.
TGTGGCATGTGTTTTGAACAACTTTTGCATCGTGCACAGTGGAAGTTTTATGTTTTAAATGCAATGTAGGTGAGAATGAAGGTTTTGGTCTGTGGATGTGCTCATGTAGGGAACGATGCAAAGTTTCAGCAGCTTGCAGCTGCGTTGCAGGTTTGAGCCCCAGTCTTTCCAGTTTACATGTCGGTTTGGTCCAGGGTTCAAGATGTGTTTCTTGCTTGTAATTAAATTTGGATAAATAAATTTTCTAAATGTCCGAAATGTTTTCTCAGCAACTTTGACATGTTAAAGTCACAGGACATGAAACATTTCTCCTGGTTAAAAAAAAAATGCATAGAACAGTAATATTTTTAGCAATTCAGTCTTTGTTTCTTTTTTTAATGTAATGTTATTTTAGGCGGCCGGGGGGGGGGGGGGGGCGGTGGGTGCGGCCCTTTTTTCAGTTGTCACAGCCAGAACTCGCACGAAAGATTTGGCAACTGTTTTCGCTAGATGTCCATTCTGACCCAACCGGGCTCGGATCTGCAGCTTCAGCCGTGACACTGACCACCGAGCTACCGCACAAAAGACAATAACCACTTTAGATGATTTTAACAAGACACTGGAAAATGTACTTTGTGTGGTAGTTACTGGTTTGAGCCATTTCATGTTTGAAGGTTTTTAGCTGTACCAAAGTTCATGCTCAACTCCAGGTAAAAACCCAACAATGTTCAGTCAGGTCATCTGGATGCATGTTTCTTTCTTTTTCTCTTGCTGAGATGTTTCGTCCTTCATCCAAAGGACTTCTTCAATCTGAGGAGTCACCAACAAACTGAATCCCACAAACAGCTCATTCCCATAGTGAGGAAAAAAAGATTGCTGGTGATAAGATCCTGCCCTCTCCCCTGTCAACTCCTCTGAGGCGGCCTGACCTGACTGAATGATGGATTTTGACCTGGATTATTGAGCATGAACTTTGGTGTTTTGAACCTCTTTGGCATGACTGCCTCAGAGAAGTTGATGGGGGAGAGGACGGGCCGGAGGCCATCTTATCACCAGCAAAATGTTGTTTTTTTTCCCCCACTATGGGAATGAGTTGTGTGGGACTCAGTTTGTTGGTGACTCGTCAGATTGATGAAGTCCTTTGGATGAAGGACGAAACATCTCAGCAAAAAAAATTTTAAAAAACAATTAAAAAAAAAAAAGTTCCAGATTACCTGACTGAACATTGTTGGGTGTTTGGATGCATTTTTCATTTAGTCTTTGGTAAAAAAAAATAATAATACAGGATAACTTAAATGTGCTCAACCATACCAGCTGTGTTTGTGTTAAACTAATTAAAAAAAATCAATTTATAAAAATTTTTCAATTTGTAGTTTCTTTAAAGAATGGTTTGTTTGATGTATTTTTCATCACTTCAGATTTTTTCTTTCCGACTGATGGGATTACTATGATCGAGCCTAATTTAGGCCCAGGTCCACTGAGCTGTAAACATGAGGACAATATGATTACAAGCTGGTGTGTGTGCTGGAGGATGAGCAAGATTAGTTATTGTCTGTTTGGACCACTTGTCCGGTTTTAGTCGCCTCCCTGCCCTGCATGTTCAGATTAAATCTTCATCTAGTGACCCAATTCCCCAGACAGACTCTGACAAAATGATACCCAGGGATAAATCAGCATGTATTAAACATGCACCCGCCCCCTCCACACACACACACACACACACACACACACACACACTGGGGCCCTGTTCAGCACCTTACCCCGTTCAGTTTGTGCTCAAACTTGAAACCAGCTCAGCAACCTGAGTTCAGAAGTGCCAGATAAGTATTTGTCAACAGAGCAGCTGGTGCACAATGCCCTCTTGTAGCTTTATGCCACAGCATATGCCAGCCGCTCGTAGTGTGCGGTAATTTAGCCGGGGCTGGTTTCTGCGGGAACAGATGGGCTCGAGTATTATTATTCTCGCTCCAGCTCAGGGTCCCTGGGGGGAATCACTAAATAAAATCAAAGCAGATGGACCTCTCTGGGCAAGGCTGTGTTTATGATAAACAGCCAGTACAACCAGTACAACCGGTGTCCACCTAACAGCTCACCCCCCCCACCCTCTTTGGAGCAAACGGCACTGCTGCGGTCTGACCTCACCTGCACCGGGCCTCACCCAAACAACAGCCAAAAACCCAAACAAACCCAGGCCTTAGGAAGGAAGCACATCACGGTTCAGTAATTTCACGAGCACCACCACAAGTCCGTCTTGACCTTGAACTGTAAAATTCTCTCAAAACAGAAACTCGTATTTTGGGTGCGGGTTTAGCAGAGGACTGTTTTGTTCTCGTCTAACCTTGCTGCGATTTCATTGCTGTGCTTTCTGCTTCCGTGCCACTGCATGGGCGCAAGCCTTGGCGGCAACGGGTTCACAGCAAACACCGTCTCGTAAAGGCAACCTGGTGTTCCCCGTTGTTCCACAGTGCATGGGAATGTGGGGCAGTTAGCACTTCGCATTGAACTCCCAGTCTGCTTTCATTCCCATGGGAAAAGACGAGCAGTAAACAAAGGAATCCTATCAGTGCGGAGGGAAGGTAAATGTTTAAGGCCTTTCAGACAACAGGAAAGCAGTGATTTCCGGCACTAAAGATGAAAAAGAGCACAGCTTGAACGTTTTTAAGCCAATCAGCTCTAACTCAATATACCACTTCGGTGTTGTTTTAACTCCATCACGGTTACTGGTTTTATTTAGTGCCTTCAAAGGTCACTTTCTGATGAAGTCAAAGTAGTGTAATCAACCTAAATGTTTATTGCCAAAAGTATTAACTCTGAAGTTATTCATTCACTTTGAGCTATCTTAAAAATCTTAGCTTTAGTTTGTCTTTTTTTTTCCTCCTCCAGGACTGAAAAGACAATTATTTTTCACCATTATCCTGATCGGTTTCTTTTCCGCAGACACATGCCCCTCCAAAATTACACCCAGACATTAGGCAGATCTGTCTGTTTGATTCATCAGCAGGACAACTCAAGTGCCTGTGGCTTGTGTTTTCTGGACACAGAATTAGCATTTCACTCTCCACTCACTCCTTTTATCAGTCCCAAAACTCTTTTTTTTAAAAGAAACGTCTAATGTGTCTGTCACCCTTAGTGAGTGTTGAAGATTTCTACATTTTCTATATTCATAAGTCGTAAAAGTAGACTGAAGAGTCCGATATACCTTCACTGAGGAAACCTGCTCTAATAATAAAAATGTTTCATGGTAAATCTTTTTGATCTCTAGTTTATGAAATTGAACAAAACAGTTGATTTCTGTAAAATGTTTTTTTGATCCTTATTAAGCTGAAAAAATGGCATCAAACCAGCTCTGAAGTTTAGATTTGATAATCTCCGCTCAGACGGAAAAAATACAAGACTGCTTTTGTCTGTGATTTCTGAGAAATTGACCAACAAATATCATTTGAACAATCGGGTGTGTAACAGATTGTCACACAGGAAATCTGGATAATGCTCGCTTTCATGAACAAGAAAAGTTTTGTTGGGAAATATTTAATATTTCCTCAGTGATGCCAGGTTTAAAAGTATTGTTTATAAAATGTGGTGGTAGTGTCATGGTTTGTAATTATTACTATATGTGCGCCAGAATGATTTTTAAGACAATAAATTTAGGATTAAGTTAACAAGTTAATGAAATAAGTTGTGCCAAACAATGGAAATCAAATTCTTTTAATCATACAGTAGTCCCTCATGACTTTCCCATTCATTTTTCCCATTCATTTTTCGCGGATTCACTCTATCACGGTTTTCGAAAGTAAGATTTGACATGACACACAACTGGCTGATTGATGGATGAGCCGCATGATAGGCACATCCTTTTTATTGTGTACGTTCATAAATCATGTCACAGACGCTTTAAGGTACAGAATGTAAGCTGGTTTAGTGTTACATTGAAAAAAACGTGTTCACGACGCCACATACCAAACATCTTCCGACTTACGTCAAATTTGGTTTACGACGCTGCCGTGGGAACGGATCTGCGTCGTAAGTCGAGGACTATCTGTA
>JARVGQ010000759.1:23438408-23452979 GCA_031762355.1 Hypsolebias martinsi | reverse complement strand
CAAAAATATAAAAGAATGATTAAAAATAACAAGTGGTGCCAAATTTAAGAAAAAAAATACATAAATAAATTAAAAAAGTTGTTTCGGGATATTCTTTATGTATACAGTACGGTACATTTTTGTATTTTGGTAGGTTTTTACAGTAATGCAAGTGTCATGGATATTTCAGACTGTTGAAATAAATATGGTTTTAAGGAAACAAGTTTATTTATTTAATTTTAGTTTTGCTGGTCTTCATCCTATTCTGTTGTTCGACATTAATGTCAGCAGGTTTATGGAAGCTGCCATGTCGTTGTTAGGAAGCAAGAATTTATGCATCAAGAGAGATGAGGGTCAGTAAACTTTACTTTCTACCCCTCGCACACAATCACGTTTTAAGCATCAAATAAATAAATACTACTAAATGCATTAGGAAAATTTTTATATATAAATAACAAAAAAAAAAAAAAAAGAAGTAAATGCTTGGAAAAAAATATCGGAGTGCATTTTTACTTTTTAATTCCGTTTGTTTACATACGGTACTTAAAAAATGCACTGTGGCCAGACTGAAGAAGAAGCTGGTCCCATTTACGCTTCAACTTCCTTGCTACAGCCCTGTGTCTAGTTATTAATTCATGTTGACGGTTTGAAGTAAATGGAAGCACACAGCAAAGTAAAAGAAATGGCGGTTGTTGAGATTTCGTCTCTTTGGCGTTGACATGGCTCGACTCTCTTGTGTGACATCCCGAGGCTTCCTCATCAGCTTATGGTAATGTTGTGAACAGTGTGACTGCTCCAATAGAGAGCCAGCTGACAGCCACCACCATGGCCTGCCTGTCACCTGACACCTGCCAATAGAAAGGGGAGGGGTGGGGGGCAACACACACAAAACATGTATAAACACACACATACACACACCTGATAATCATTGAATTATACACAGTGCGCCTCTTTCACTAACCTCTCCTCTCCTGGGACCCAGCTGTTCATGAAATACCTCCCAGTAAGGCAGAAGGGACGGAGGAAAGGGGCAGCTGGGGGAGGCTGGAGGGAGGGGTGAAAAGGGGAAGGGGGGCATGAAACAAAAATCACGCATCACTGCCTCCCAATAATATGCACATTTTTAAGAGATCCAAAGTGAAAAGATACAATTTCACTCAACGAGGCGGGCTGCAAGAGCAGACACAAAAGAGACAAGATAGTGCAATCTGGAGGTCAGTGACACGGCCTCAGCTGTAATTACTACACTTCCTTTAATACCTCTGCACTCCTTCCACGCATGTACCCCTCAAATGCACCTCAACACATGCTTCACCCAGGCAAACGTCAGTGCATGAGTCAGAACAAGGGCTCACTGTATAGTCTGAGTTTATCATGGTCTTCAACTAGAGACATTGCATTTGCTGTGAAAATGCTGTGTAGAAGAAGTTGCTGAAAAACAGCTGAAATAAAAAAACAACAAATATAATGCTGAAAAATAGCTGAAAAGGCAGAAAGAAGCAGAAAGAGCTGAAATGAGATAAAAAATGTGGAAAGAGTTGAAAAAAGTCAAATTTGCATAAAACAGCTAAATAGTAGCTTAAATAGCAGATAATGCTGAAACTAGCAGGAAAAAGCTGAAATGACCATAACAAGCTGAAATTAGCAGAAAGAAGTTAATTATGCTGAAAATAGCAGAAATTACGACAAAAAAATTGAATTTATCTGAAACTAGCTGAAACTAGCTAAAATGCTAAAAAGGTAGCTGAAACTGTAGAACAAGCTTATATTAGCAGAAGAAAACAAAAAGAACACATTTGCTCACTTGGGCTGTAAGAAGCAGAAATGAGCATAAAAAGTGGAAATTATCTGAAAAAAATTAAATTAGCAAAAAAAAAAAAAAAACAAAAAAAAAAAAAAGTTGAAATGGAGCTAAAAAGGCTGAAAGAAGCTAAAATTACCAGAAGGAAGAGGAGAGAGCATATTTTTTGCTGAAATAGGCTGAAAAAAGTTTGAATTAGTGCAAAAAATGTGGAGTTAACTGAAAAAGCAAAAATTTGCAGAAAAAGCTGAAACGTGCAGAAATAAGCTGAAAGGAGCATACCAAGGTGAAATCAGCAGAAAGCAGTTAGAAGAAGCACGAAAATGTTGTAGTTAGAAAGAATCTGAAAGGAGCCCAGATCAGGAAAACAAAAAGAAAACCCAGGTGAAATTAGCTGAAAGTAGCTGAAATAATGTTTAAATTTGCACAAAGAAGCTGAAGCAGAACAAAAAATGTCAGAAAAGCATAATATTTCAAAAAGCTAAAGTTGCACCAATACAAAAAGTCACAACACCCTTCTCCTTAACGAGCTGAATGTTTTGCCATTTGATTTGTTGAAATAGCACAAAAAACTGTGGAACATGAGAATCACAGTTATTCAGAACTGCTCGTCTTTATTGATTAGATAACAAAATAAAAGCCTGGTGACCCTTTAATAAAACATATTCCTTTTCTTAACTTCTTCTCACTCCACTGACTGTCAATGGATGAACGAGATACATAGTAATGGCAGCTCTTTGGTTTCTGGTAACATGGCCGAGGCACTTACCTTCAGCCCTCAGTGTTGAGGATCACACCAGCTGAAACTGGTAAATCAAACCTGAACACGCACTAACTCAAGTGGACATAAAAGGTATTGCAGACCCATGGGGCGGGTTTGGCCTCCAAGAAAAACTTTGAATGCTATTATTTGGTCGTATTCTGTGTTTGTTCAAACTATAGGGGCTGCTGCGTGTTTCCCATAAAGTACAGGGTTACGGCAAGATTAATCCAAACAGCTTTCAATCTGAATCGAAGTTGAAATTTGCAGTTTTCAAAGTCACAGAAAAAAAAAGTTTTCTAAGAGATTCATAGGGCATTTGCGTTTTGTATACTGCTTGACATTTTAACATTTTCCACATCAAAGTTCTGCCGGGCGAGCGATATTCAGAAGGGTCAGTGGAAATGAATCACATCAAAAGTGATGCAGTGTGTTTGTCTTCAGTTGGATTTTGATGCTTGTGTTGCCGTTTTAAAGGATTGCAAGCTGGGTAAAAAGAAAGGGCTGCAGTCAACAAAATGCATTATACACCATGCCCGGCCGACCACTTAAGATATCTTTGAAGATGAATCAATCACTATATTATAGTGAAGGTCCACAAGGTGCCTGCTCATGATCGAACACTCTGCACTTCATAGCATTCTGCAGAGCATTGATGCTCTGATTGATCGCAGAATGGAAGTGACTAGAAAGAAGAAAAGGATTACGCTTGTCAAATGCAGTCAATACACCAGACCGGTGGTCAAATGTTTGCAGTAAATCTCAAATAGTGTCTGCAAAGCTGAAAAGGAAAAAAAAAACAGGCGTGAAGCAAAAGAAGAAAAAAAAATTTCATTTGCTCAGAGTACCGTCTCCACTCAAACTGACAGGCCTGCAAATATGCAGTGGGATGAGTAGCCTAAAGCTTTGGGAGATTAACAATGCTTTATACATCAAAACAACCCTTCCTATTATCTCAAGAGGGACCTGCCATCCAAAACTGAACAGATTTAACTCAGACCAAAGAACTCTTCATATAATCAATATGCATTATTGTTTCACTGCTGCAAAATAGTGTTTTGAAAACTTTTCCCTCACGGTTCTCTCTTGGCAGTACTGGTATTAAGTGTTGCCCCTTTTGAAGACATTTTGCTCGCAAGTCGAAGCATCAAATCCCTGCGTTGGCGTGAGGATATTTGCAACAATATCTGTGAATCATCCGCAGCCCGGCAGGACTGTTGCTGAGCTTAGTGTGTTCAGTGCACCAATAGCTCGAGTGTTATTTACAGAGGGGTTTTTCTTTTATGGAAAAATCAAGGCGTGATTGATTCAGGTTAATGTGACTGGAAGCCTGTGCCGTGCAGCGTCTCAGCGCTCAGGTTAACAGAAAACACTAACTTTCATAAAGTGCTATGGAGATAAATCACTGTTATCCTGACAGCACTGACAGCAGTTTAAGCAGCGGCAATCATCGGAAGCACCTCAGGAGCCCCTGCGCTGCGTTTTGCAAAATGTCATCGGTGAGGCTGAGGCGAAGAAGAGACGACGGGTGGGCTGGTAGAAGAAAAGTATATAAAGGGGGGGGTCACCAAGAGAGATGGTCATGTGAACAACCTATCAGATTGCAGGTGCTTTACATAAACATCCCAAAGCAGTAAGCAAATTCTGTTGATGAATAAAGGTAATAAAACGGAGAGAGGTTGGCGGGGCGGTCAGTCCCTGGTGTATTCCCTTCACACTGTGTGTTCACTCACTCTCCAGCTCACAAAAGTGAGATTATGGTGTTTGCTTTTATCTGTCAGAGATCAATATTTCAAACGTCCGATAAAAAGAGGAAATTGAACTGGGAATAGACTGAAGTGCTGTAAAAATACAAAGCACAATTATCAAAAAGCACTTAAACTGCCTAATAGGATACACATATTAAAAATGCCCAAATGGATGTCTCACGGCCATAATGAGGGCGGGTTCTGGTTTCTCATTCCCCGCGGTCTCACTGCTGTCTTTTGATCACAACATCATGGTGTGCTTCTATATGCAGCCACGGTGGTCAATGCACTCTGAGCAGTATATGGACCCCTGGAGGCTGCACACACTACATTTTAACATGCTGCCATTAGGTGTGATTGGGCACTTTTGCTCTTTATGGGAAACGCATTACAGAGTTAAACTTTGCATAGGAACACAACTCTGGGAATACAAGGACATGTGGATGGAAAGAAAACAGACAGGAATGTGATCCACAACAGTCTTTTGTTAGAAGGGCATCACTCAGTTAACTCATTGTATCTGCTACTAAGAACTTCATGCCAGCCCACGTTTGGATTCATACACGCTTGAGAAATTTAGTGAAAACAGCTGGTTGTCAGAAGGTTGAGGGTTCGATTTCCACTGTAGGTCACACCAATCACCCCAAAAATCATCTCGTAACCACAAAGTAAAAAAAAAGTGCATATTGTACATTGCACCACAACTTTAGGATTAATATGGATGGATGAATGGATGGTATCTTGTATTATACATTAAAAAAAAAAAAAAAAAAATATATATATATATATATATATATATATATAAACATACATATTTTTAATCTCACTAGAAAGCAAAACATCTTCAACCGCATTATAGATGATCATAGATTCATTTATTTTATGGGGGTTAAAAATGATTGATGCCTAAAAGTAAAGCTGGACTTCAAGCACGGGTCCGTGGAGAATCTTTCACATTTATAAGTTCTTTGATAAGTTTCAATTTGTTTTCTGATTTGTTGAAGACGGGAACAGAACGTTAGCTCGTAATCATCCTCTGAGATACAAAGGACTGAACGACTCCCATTCAAAGGTTCTTCATCACGTTGAACAACGAATGTGGAGCGTTTTTGCTTTCAGACTCATTTGACACTTAAACTGAACTCTGAGGATTGTAATTCATGTCTCACTATATCAAAGGCAAAATTACTCCTTTTTTTTTTACGTGGGTTTTGCTTTTAAGTCGTAAACAAAAAAAATAAATTGAATACCTGATTTTCTTTGCCGTGTACTAAAAGCTCAAGGTTTCTGCTGTAAGACAAAGCCTCTTAAGATTTGTTTTAAAAAAGTGAAATCACTATTTTTCCCCCTTAACCTTATTTTTAAAGAAAAATGGGGGGGGAGCTTTGAGAGCTTACAAAATAGATTTTTTTTTTCTTCACAAAATCTCATTTGTTTTGGTGGTCTGGAAAGCACGTCCTCTAAAAGCTGCTGTGTATTGAATATTTCATGAGTCTGTTGTGTGGAGTCCCACTTCTTAATGAATGCTTGCTGAACCAATGCTGCACTTTAGCTTCATTCCCAAGAGCAATATCTTGGAAAAACAAATATATTTTTTTTTCATGAGTTGAGTTTCATGACATGAGTTGGTAACAAAATATGAGTTTGAGATTTGCATGTCTTAAAAAAGTTAGTGAGCATAGCCTGGAAACATGCTAATCGTGTTTAGAAATGACTAATCATTGCATACTGGGTGCATTATACAAAACCCTAAATGCCAAAAAGGGTAAGAGCATGGTGATATGGGTCTGGGGCACGTTAAAATGGACTCCTAATGGCATTTTGGCATTGCCAAATTTCATTTTCTGTCTGAGCAGAAATCCCTAGCATCTAGGACACAAATTACCATGCAATCATACAGCTGATACTCAATCTTTTTCTCTCAAAATTGCCTTCTGTCACAAGATGCTTCTAGTCTCGTTTACCTCCCCTACTGCCCTGAAACAGAGGTAAAAGGACCCCCTGCCTCTTGATGATAATGGATCCTAATTTGACTTATATTGTGATTTATCAGATGCTGCTCGCACTGCAGTTGGAACTATTACACAGCTCTCTGAGAATGGGAACCATTACAAGTAGAGATTCATCCGTCACCCAGAAGTCATCAAGAGGGAGCCATATGAGCTGGACCGTGATCACGCCTGCCCCAGAAATTAGGCTGCTCCAATCTGATTTCCTTTTTTTATTATTATTATATCCCTCCCAGTGTTGCCTTCCCTTCATTTCTTGCCTTTCCCCCAATAGTTGGGGTTTGGCATGATTTATCCATCTGCTCTGGAGATAAGAATCAGTCAAACCCTTACTTTTTCCACGGGCTTGGGAAGTAGATTGTAGCCACGTTTCAATTCATTGTTCAACTTAGTCGTCTCATCCCAAATGACTGCTATCTTACAATTTCCTTCCCTATTTTCCGTACTTATTTCCCTTTTTTAAGACCTTTAAAGATTTATTCATTGTGTTGCCTGGGGAGAGATGGATTCTTTTGTAGTTTGGTGTGAATGTGGCACTCAGAGCGTCCGCTTCCTAAACGTGTAGATCATTGTGACACCCAGCTAATGTCTGCAGCGCAGTCTTTGATGCATACCTAGATAAATCTAAGTCTGAAGTTTGGGGGAATTCAATGCGTGCAATATCCGCAAGGTCATAACAGATCTTTTGGGCTTTTTTTTTTTAAAACCCATTCTATTAGAACTATTTCCTATAAATTACATTCAATCATCTTTTATACTTTGGTTTTGTACATGCACAGAATCGTAGGGGCATCGTTAATGTTGGCAGATAATTACGACGTGCCATTTTTCCACTCATCAGATGATGGATTCAACCTCATTTATCTGAAATATTAGATTGTATGAAAAAGGCGGGACATATTATTAGATTAGTATTAATCCTTAGGTTAAGTTAATGTGAGGTCTGTAATGCTTTTTTGCCAATTGACATAAAAAGAGCTTTTTAATTAAAACAAATCTGAAACATTTCTTATACAAGTTTTTAAGAATAAATTTTGGGCTGGCATAAATAAGTAAAGGATAGTATGTTTATTAAAATATTAATGCAATATTAGTCAAGCCTTTATCTATAAATTATATATAAAGTGTTGGTTCATGTTGAAAATGCTCAAAGCATTGTTTTGGATTAACTAGTCTTTAAATCATTAACTCAAAGGGTCTTCTGACAAATTTACTGTAAAATTGCATGTGTGATTATTTTTGCAAATTATATAATATTGTATATTTAATGCATGTAGCAAACTGCGCCTATTTTTGAATACAGTTATTGAACCTAAGTTTAGCTCCTTTTATTTTCCTGTAAAAGAAATCCATCTGATCAAAAAAATTAAAAATAATGTAATGAAAATGCCAATTGCACAAAACCTTTTGTGTCTAATCATCAACTGTCACAGAGCAAAGTGGGGAATTAAAAATACCCTCCGTCCGCCCAGATTGTGAGTGTAATAATTTGAAATATATGCAAGTTTCCAGCTTCCATTTTGGTATGTTGCTGCATCCAGGTAGAAGAAAATGTCACTACAGAAAATTGGATTGACATGTCAAAATCTAAGATGGCCCCCCACCATCAGAAATACATGTAAACTGGACACCACAATCATTTAAGTAAACTATATTTTCTAGTTTTTATGTTGCTTAAAAATACACTGCCTGGCCAAAAAAAAAAATGTTGCCACCTGGATTTAACTCAACAAACAGGTACGAGCCTCCTGTTGGATAATTACTGCATGGTTATCTTTCAGCTGCAACAAGTTATTTAACTCCAACTGGTGCAATGAGTTGCTTCTCATTTCTTAAACAACCATGTTGATAGACACATCACGTGGTCGTGGAAAAGATGTCAGTCTGTTTGAGAAGGGTCAGATCATTGGCATCAAGCAGAGGAAACATCTAAGGAGATAACAGAAACTACTAAAACTGGGTTAAGAACTGTCCAATGCATTATTAAAAACTGGAAGGGTAGTGGGGACCCATCGTCTTCGAGGAAGAAATGTGGTCGGATAAAAATCCTGAATGATCGTGATCAGCGATCACTTAAATATTTGGTGAAATCAAATGGAAGAAAAACAACAGTAGCACTCAGGGTTGTGTTTAATAGTGAAAGTAAGAGCATTACCACACGCACAATGTGAAGTGAACTCAAGGGATAGGGACTGAACAGTTTTGTAGCCTTGAGAAAACCACTAATCAGTGAGGCTAACTGGAAAAAAGACTTCAATTTGCTAGGTAGCATAAAGATTAGCCTATGGAGCAATGGAAGAAGGTCATGTGGTCTGATGAGTCCAGATTGACCCTGTTCCAGAGTGATGGACACATCAGGGTAAGAAGAGAGGCAGGTGAAGTGATGCACCCATCATGCCTAGTGCAGAGTCATCAATGCAAGATCTTGATGAAAAATTAATATAACACTGGATGGAAATAGATCTTGTGACATTGAAGAAGTTTAATGAAACAATGTCACAGTGAATACATGATGTAGTCAAAGATATAGGCGGTCCAATTAGTGTGTGGCCTTTTTTTTTGGTGCCAGCAGGCAGTGTATATACTTTTTTTAATAAAAATAAATAAATAAATAATATAAAATAATAAAAAATAATAAAAAAAAAATAAATAAAAAAAACGTGTGAAAATGATTGTCTTTGTAATATGATGATTTATTTACCTCTGGTTGGGCTGTGGACAGTCAGATCCATACTCCTGAACATGCATACCAAAGAAGCAGACGTCAACACCATCAATGTCTTCAAACGCAAACAGGGCTTTTGTTCTGTATGGGAACGATTCTGACATCTCGCCACTGTCCACAAATCTGGAGATAAACAACATGAGAACGTTCAGATTGCTAAACGTATATCTGCACTTACAAGCTAGTTCTGAAGAAAGAGTAGAAAAAAATACTTGAAATGTACTGTAGCAACGCTCTTGCTTCTTATCAGATGCAAGGTAATAAAAAAATAAAAATAAAAAGGCAATTCTTAAGAGAATACATTTTTTACAGACATTTTGAAAATGTGAAAACTGAGCAGCCGGGCTCCTGTTTCTGTTAAACTGAACACGATGAGGCATTCTGACTAAGTCTTTATCCCACAAGGGGGAAATTCAGATGTCAGAGCATCAACAAGACAGAACACAGAAAAAACAAGGAGTAAAAAGCTTTACACTCATGTCCCCCATAGCTCAAGTATTGGAATAAATGCTTGGTATTCAAGAGGAGTGCTTGTCTGGACTGGAATTGAACAGGGAATGTAAGTAAACCTAAATGTTTTTCCAGTAAGATAGCCAAGTTTTGTTTTTTTTTTTGCTTTGCCCGAGGCAGTGCAGAGTGCCGGACTCTGGTGAGCGGGAAACATTTGATCCCCTACCAGGCACAGTGGTGGAGCCAGGGGGTGGCCAATGGTGGCCTTGGCCACCACTGGTTAATATTCAGCCACCTCAATCATTTGAAGAAACCATACTTTTAATCAATATAAACACTAGAAAGTGTACAGTAAAGTTCAGTACTGAGACAACATTCATGTGAACTGGCACTATAGAAATAAACTGAATTGAATAGAAAGTTTCCTCAAATGATTGGGGTGGTCAGCTTGGATTTTGACACACAACCCCCCCAAGTTGTTGATAAAGTCAGTAACTGACATGTTATTCATGTTAAGTGATATTTATTTTTCACTTTATTCATTTACAAATTGTTTAAAATAAAGTTATTATTGGGTGATGTCTGTTATGAACAAGATGTTTCAGCAGTCATACAATACTGGTGCCAGTAATAACGGTTAGTAAAAACTGAGTGTTGTCTTATTGCAAGTTTTCTTTGTTGGGCAGTCAAGAGTGCTGATGAGAAGGACTCGAGATCGGTTGTGTTTTTGTGTGATGTTTTCGGTTTTGTACATCTTCATGAAAGAACATCACAATTAATGTCTAGTAACGTGTGCAACGAGGCTCCACGTGTACTTTCATGTTGATGTGCTGCTGACCCGTGTGTTTGCTACATGTGAAATGTACGTACTCCTGAAGAGTCATTGTTAAGCCCCCAGTATAGCTCCGCGTACGACCGTATGCAGAGGTACAAGCGTACCCCCACAGGGCATGTACGCGCAAAGCTCAATTTTTACGACCGCGTACACAAACGCGGTGTCGCACAATAAACTGTCCGGCGCCGGACTGTTTTGTATGTGACACCAATGTATTAAATTCCCCTTCATCCCTGATCTGGCCTTTTCTTTTGTTTTGTTTTTTTGCCAAAAGGCAAGTGATCGCTTCCTCCTCCGTTAACTCCCTGACTGAAATGACGAGAAATGAATTAAGTTGTCACGAGCGAATTAAACTCAGGTCCAGCATGGCTGCGGGAGGTTCTGGACATTTCCTGGTGTGCTGGTCTGATGTCTGGTCTGCAGGGCCAGTGCTCCCTGTGTTTTTTATTTTTTAGAACTTTTTATTAACAACATACAAACACAGAACACTGCTGCGGCTGGAGCTGCAGCTCTCGCCGTTTTTTTCCCCCGACCTGTCAATCAATTCCGTAGGCGTGTCAGCAAATGACCAATCAGCGACCTCAATTTGTCCCGTAGGTAAACGCTCCTTGTCTGTGGAGCTGTCTGAACCCGACGAAATTAATGAAATAACATCAATAATTCAGCGCGAAAACGCGAGAGTATACGCAAGAACATACGCAGAAGTGTGAGGCTGAACTCACTGCGTACAGTACGCGTGTACGGACACGCGTACGGACATACGCAGAACTATGTGGGGGGCTTACGCAGAACTATGTGGGGGGCTTTAGTTATGCTGCTATAGGCTTAGGCTGCTGGAGGACAAATTGACCACATTTCCTCACTCTGCTGCTGTCTTTACTTACTCCACTCTACCTGTTTGTATTTGTTATTATTTATATCTTAAAGTGTGGGTTTTTTTTGTCTTTCTTCCAATAGAAAGTACACCTGGACCTGCCATTCTGTGTTTTTGCTTCTCCTTCTTGTTCTCTCAAACCCAGCTGGTCAAAGCAGATGGTCGCTCATCCTGAGCCTGGTTCTGCTGGAGGTTTCTTCCTGTTAAAAGGGAGTTTTTTCCTTTCCACTGTTGCCTTTGTGCTTGCTCATGATGGAAGTCTGTGACAAAGTGAAGATTCAACACAATCTGCTGGCTTCCTTAGATAACTTTTATTAATTGGCTTTTTAAATGTATGTGAATGTAGTTCCCTGAGACAACTTCTGTCGTGACTTTGTGCTATATAAATAAACTGAATATAACTGAATTAAAATGAATTGTAATAAACTCTTGGAAAGTAATCATTGGATGTGCATCTACAACTTACTGACTCTTGGGATCAACAAAATGTTTGTCAAAGTATTTCAATTGCTTGTTTGAAAAGAAAGCAAGACATATGCTGATAAAGGCCTTTCACTCATACCGAAGATATCTGAAGAGTTACATCGCTATTGTTTACCTCTTACTTCAGAAGACAGTGCTAATGCTGACACTTAACAAATTTGTAATTTGTACAATTTAAAAACTGGCTCTTTTTTAATTTCAAGAAAAAGTACACAGAGGAAAATATGTTCTGCTTTAGTTAAAAATCTCCTTCCTATTGCTTCTAAAAGGTATACCAACAAAGATAATGACAAACTCCACACATAAATAACTGGCAATGTTTGTTCCAACTTTGATGCAATAAATGTACATCTGGGCTGGTGATAAATCTTTACCATCAGTGTGTCTTTTTTAATAAAATGCTAACAATAATTTTCATTATTATAATAATAATAAAATAGCAGTAAGACAATACAATTCCACGCATGATTTTGGATCAAGCATGTTTTTAGAAAAAAACTGCCACAAAAATAATGTACATCAACTTCAAATTGTTTTGAAAAAAATATATAAGAAAACTATCTAAACAGCTGCAACAAATACTTTGATTACATTTTTCCAAGGCTTAACAACAATACATTGTCAGAAATATGTTCACCTCGCTGACTGCTTATAGAAAAGTGTAAATGTAAAATCAAAGAGTCACGAGGTCTTCCTTTTGCTCCCCATGAGCAGTGGGCTCCAGCATTGTTTTTCCCTTGTCAGAGAAAGCAAAGCTCACAAACCAAAAAGCTCTTTGCTCACACACAGTGGGAGCTTTAGTGTGTTGGCTGCAGCACAGCAAAGACTGCATTAAACCCAAGTACTGGTGGGTAAAAGACAGTGTGCTCACTTTGTTCAGGCAGAGCTGATACCTGCAGTTTTCTACCACAGCACCATGCAGGCTTAGTTTACTTAAATTACAACATCCAATTATTTTAGTTAAACTGCACATTAGCCCCTTGTTTAGTGCCCAGAATAGGCAAAGTAGCTTAATCTAATTTGTTTTGTTTCTATGCATGCCAGTCAAAAACAATAATGTAAGCATCCCTTTGCTTGGTTCAGTTCAGGGCAAGAAAAGAAACAGTCCCAGACAGAATCTGCAGAGTTTGCAGAGAGAGTTGTGGTTAAACTCCGAGTCAGACGCATCCTTTCAGTATCCAGGCTTTGTCCCTAATTGTTATCAGCTGCTGCTGCCACTGAAGAGAGATTAAAGTTTCACTTTGTAACTGTCAGGGTAAGTGGAGCAGCAAATAGCTGATCCTCTTGAATGGAAAACCAATTTCTGCATAACGATGTAACAAAACAAATACTTGCAGCTGCAAGGATGAACAACAACTGAACACAATGCTGATATATGGACATGATTCACACTGATGGATTAGTAGATGCGAAGCCAGTGAATCAGAGGGGATTATTTTATGCTCTATTATTTTCTTTGACTTTTGTCGAAAGACGCACGTCACCTAAAAACAAAAAAAAGTTGAAGCTGGGCTAAGGCTTGCTGATGTGGTACAAAGTGGAATATATATAAGTAAAAGAAATAAAATGCAAAAAAAAAAAAAAAAATACTGTTAAAAAAGCCCAAATCACTACTTTCTGCTTTGTGTTATAGCTTGGTCACATACGGTATATTTCGAGTGCTAACGCATTGTGCAAGATCATTGCTTAGTATTTTTTTGCAGATGGCTTTTTTGGCATAAACTTCTTACTCACTTTTTTTTTTAATTATTATTTTTGTTTTAAACTTTCACTTTAATTGCTGGAGTCGATGTTTGGCAGCATATAAACCATTGGACGCAGTTTAACGAAATCTTCAGAAACCTTGGACTCCTTCAAAGAATACGAGGTTTGTACAATGTTTTAAATATAAAAATACACAAATGACCTTAAACAATAAACTTAGTCCAAATATTCTTGCCTAATTTTCTGTGTGGCCACATGTTGCTCACTGTCAAATGTTTATCACCAATAGACTGTTAAAATCTCTGAGCATGGTTTAGACCTTTTCATAACATTTCAATCTCTCACAGTCGACCTTTAGTATTTTGACACTCGACTAAATTGAGAAGAGAAGCCAAAGCTCATCCTGCTTTGTCTTCCACGCAGATTGACACCACCCTGCTTCAGATCACTCTGGGGAACTGTAGTCTTCCTCCTGCCTACTTCAACTCTGATCAAGTGAAGGTAAATGTTCAAAAAGAATTTCCGAACTAAGCTTAACTCGATGACGATGATGATGTGACGCTTAAAAACAAGGTAGACATCTTTGATGTTTGTCCCCAAACTTGAAAGATGCTCATGAGTCAGAGTAGGTTTACTCAGAAAATATATTTTCCAGAAGAACTATTTAAGGTCAAATTAATCCAAGCCGAATTTTACCCCAAATTATATATTACATACTAATAGTCTCTAAATTAACATTTTTCTTGCCGCTTGGAAAGAAAAGACTGTAAAAGACAGAAACGCTGTTTGGTGAAAGGGATTCAGAGTCATGTTATTGAATGGAAAAGTTGAACGTGAGTTTCACAAATGATCAACCCAGATGGTTGAAATCCTGGCTTGCACACAGGGGGTGTGTGGGTGGCTCTGTGTGCACATATGCATGTGATGCTTGTTTTGTAAAGACGTTTCAGATATTGATTGTTGTGCTGTACAGCTGCTCTGCATGCTCAGATTACCTCTCGAAGCTGCCGTCGTTTGATTTAGTACAGAACTGATGAGACAAATGACCTTCCAGTTCAACTGAGCAGAGCATTTTGTTCGACCTGAGACTGTAAGAAAACATACTAATGAAAGACAAATTAGTCTGTAAATGTTTCAACTTACCCACAATGCATCAGTGTTTGATAGTCTCTTGAACTACTTCAAGTTGTGTTATTATATATA
>JARVGQ010000759.1:23369095-23379926 GCA_031762355.1 Hypsolebias martinsi | reverse complement strand
TGATGCTGATCTCATGCTGCTGATTATTTCATGTTGCTGTGTTCATTAGTCCTCATCTGCTCACACAGACTCATGTTTGTGCTACTGTTGTTTTGGCACATTGTTTTTATACCATTAGTGCTTAGTGTATTCTTAGTCTTGTGTATTCTTAGTTTAGTGAATGCAGTATATTCTTGGTTTATGACTTGGATCTCACTAATGTTTTTCTTTACAATTTCTGTTTTTGTTGGATGTAACTGGGACCCTATGTACATAGTTTTGTCCCACCTCATGTATCACATGTGGTGTGTATGACAAATAAATCACACTGACTCTGACTCAAACAGAAAACAAAACAAAACAAAAAAGTGAAATGTATTAGGTAATTTGATATTTTCTAGCTTGATTGTTCATATACTTGTGAACATACACATCAGAGAATTTTGCTCCATTTTTGTCTCAAATGTAAGAAGGTCTGATGTTTTGAGCAGCTGTGTGTACATGCCATAATCATGACAACCACAAGATAAAAGCAACATAAACCTAACTGTAAACACAAATTAAAGCTTTTACAAACCCATCAAATTTACAATTTCAGG
This sequence comes from Hypsolebias martinsi, assembly GCA_031762355.1. Lineage (NCBI taxonomy): Eukaryota > Metazoa > Chordata > Actinopteri > Cyprinodontiformes > Rivulidae > Hypsolebias > Hypsolebias martinsi. The sequence continues at coordinate 23,379,348 of JARVGQ010000759.1, read as the reverse complement.
CTATAGTAAGAAACGTATGGGAATTAATAGACTATTTCAACAGCATCCGATACAAAATTTAAAAAAAGCAAGGAGAAAAATCCTAAAAGGAAGAATTATCTGAAAAAAGTGAATAAATGACTTCACAGGTGAATTAATCAAGTAAGCACCTTTGTAAAGGCCCACCTCCTGAGCATGACTGACAGCATGTGCAGGTGTGGCTGCAGATCTAAAGTGAACGGCGCCTGGGTCACCATTGTACTCGTTGGGTCTTTGATTTTGCAGCGTTGGGCCATAACCCTCGGTGGGGAGTCCAGAATGGGCCTCAGGCTACGGTTTGTATTGACTCAGGAGGGCTGACAGCGCAAGACAAAATATGTGGGAGGGGGACTTTCGTCATCCAAAGATCATCTTTGTGAAGCTTCATCCCAGCCTGACTTGGACAGTAAAGAATGGAACAGATTTTACCAAAGCTTGAGTCAAGAAAGACGTGTCTGCTACTTTCATTCTTGCCCCGTTTTTATTCTGCATTGTATTTGCTATCAGAATAAATTCAGCACACACTCCACAAGACCTTAGATGTTTTTTAGTCTGATTATGAAAAAGTTGCTAAAAAAAGCAGCATGTTTTTACGTTAATTCATGTAAAAACACGCTTTTTACAAGGGTATAAAGTTCTGTTAGTACTTGCATCGTTTTGAAGACATGAACCATGTGTATATACGTATGATTTAATGTATTAAAGAAAAACAGAACTAAACAATTTTTAGTTTCATTGTGGACGTATGGTTCATTTTTTGTAATGTACCACCGCACATACAGTGCTCATCAAAGCGAATCCTTCAGTGAAACTTCAAATATACAGTAAGTGGATAGAAGTGGCTTACAGCTAGTGAGCAATGTTTCTGTTCTGATCACTAGTCCTCTTCAGCAGCAGATGACTAAAACGCCATTTCTCTCAGACGACACAAAACAAAACAAACAAACAAACAAAAAAATCCCAAATCTATATGCACGGTAAAACACATCTCTCGTGTTTTATGTACATCATCAGAGCGGCAACACAGCTGTCCCCGTGTACAGGGCTGACTGGGACAGCAGCTGATTGTGTTTTAGTGTTTGCCTAGCTCTTCCTGTGGTGCTGTGTTGTACAGAAAAAAAAAAAGAAAAAGAAAGTCACTGCTGGGAGGCACAGTGGAAGAGATCAATGCTACACATTCCTGCCACCTGAGATTCAAGTGTTTTTGTAATACTGCACAGCTCAATCGATACTTCAGCAAGCAACCAAGATGCAGGAACCTGGTCAATGTACAGTACATGCTACGAGCTGAGAAGATTCACACACACACACACACACACATATAAAACATCCAGTTTGCGGGATGTTTCTGAAATCCTCACATCACTAAGATTTTATTTACCTATGCAATTTTTTGTAATACATCATTTTGTCTTGCAGCATAATAATAGGTAAATATGCTGAAATCGTTTTAACAGAATAAATACTATTAATAATAACTATAATCCACATTTCAAACTTAAACTTTGAAAAATAATTTGAATATGCTCATACAAAGTATTTGTCCTAATTAAGCAGGAATGTGGATCCGTTCTGTTTTCCTTTTCTGTTTTTGAAGGAATCTCTCAGGAAGCCGAGGCGCTGCACAAACACAGCTCAGGGGAACAGATGTGACTGTTAAAAAGAAAACAGGCACTGTGGGCAAGGATCATTTAGCATCGACGTCTTGAAATCTAAAACGTAAATATTGGGGGCATTTATTCCGAGCTTTGTGGAGAGAAAGAGAGATGGGGAAAGAGCGCCGAGGATGCTGGACAAAAACGAGCAGATCCCGGACTGCAGGATGTGCAGCGATGTGTTAAATTAAATGCAGCTGTTGAAATACAAAAGAGGGAACACTTTTAATTTGAAATAAAAGAAAAGCTTTTAAACCCATCTAAGGATGTTGAGATCTTTATTCAGAAAACTGACTTTAGTTTTTGATTTAAAGAGAGCAAAAGTGTTAAAAATGAGAGAAAATTTTCAGATATTACCATTTTCTGAATTATGGTCTTATTTAAGTGTATAAACAACTGGATGAATCTTTTAGTTTTTTCCTATACAGTTAGTCTGACACAATGCAAATTCAATTAATAAACCTGCAGTCATCCTCAAAATCAGAAAAGCTCACGGTGACTGCATCCCCCCCACCCCCCAACCCCAAAATATATAAATAAATGAAAATTAAAGCTCAGAAACTTTTTAAAACTGGTTTAGCCTTAAAGACGTGTAAAATACAGCTGTAGGGAATAAAAGCACACAAAACACACAAAAAGTTTATTTTTGAAAACTGATGTATTTGATTATTAGAGTAAAGAATTACAGTTGTTAGTAGGTATTAAAGTGTAGAGAAACTGGACCCATAAAGATCTTCCAACTTTCCAGGAAAGTGCATGTAACAGTCCGAAGGTTGTCAAACCCAATATATATATATATATATATTTATATTTATAAAAACACTATCAGTTTGTCCCCCTGGCATTATTGGACGTCTGGTGTGATCAGTTATTATGTACATTTTCTTGCAAGGGAGTTTGTATTTCCACATTTGAATGTACTTACAGAAGCTTCAACACATAACTTTGCACTGGGTGTCAGTGAGGATGCTGGGACGTAGCAGCAGCAATGTGGAAATCCAGCTGAGAAACTAAAAGAGAATCCTTCTTAACCGACCGGTTGTCATCGACATGAAAACACAACTGTAGATTAAATCAGCCTGAATGCTCCCCCCCATCTCTATATATATAAATGACGTGTCTTTAACAAAGGAATAGAAAAAGAAGAAATTGAAGAGTAAAAATATTGAAGCAAACAAACTAAAAAAAAATAGAAAGCACAATACACAGAGACTGCATCAACAAAACAAGGTAACACTAAAGAAACGCTGGAAATGTAGCAAACTTTAATATTACGTCTTCCTTAAATAAAATAAAGGTAAATAACAAAGAAAAAGATGAACTAACACATGATTTTGTCCCTTGCTTGAATGTCATTGTTTTATCTCGAGAGTAGAGGGAAACATACAGAAGTTAGACCATCTAAAGGAGATCAGTGTACATTATTTACAGCAAGTTTGTTTACTTATTACAGGGCTAATGCGTCACAGAAACATAGACAGTTCGGTTATAGCTACTACAGACAGAAAATAACTTAATGCCAATGTATGGTATTCTAGCCAGATTTTCTAAGTTTCAAAGCACCCATACATACTCATTCAGGTTTAAAAGTAAACAAACCCTAACTGTTAATGCTTTCACTTGTTTTCAAGCAAGGTTATAATCACTAATAAATAAGCTCCGTAAAACTATGACATGTACATTGTACAAAAAAAGCAACTTATCTTCACACGAGTGTTGGTAAAGATTCAGTGACGAGCAAAACAGTTCATTTGATTTTATCCTCGTCTTGTTCTCCTTCTCTGTCTTATGTGTATGTCTACATGTGTACAGAATGCCTAAAGGCATCTTTGCGTGTCTGAGCCCAACATGAGCACACTAATTGGTGACAATTTCTTTATTGTCCTCCATGAAGCGGGTGAACCGGAAGTGAGACCCGTTCTCTGTGTTGGCCATTTTCTCCAGACCAGCAAGAGCAGCGTTGGGCTCTGTGTTGTGTAGTTTGTCCAGGCTTCCTGTGAGGCCACCTATGGGAGAGCTGCCCCCATTTCCCACACCACCTGACATAGGGGGAATGCCTCCATTCTGAATAACAGAGATTTCATTTGTCTTCATTGCCAAGCCATTGGAGAAGGCTGCAGCATATTGGTTCCAAAAACTAGCCGGGTCCCCATTGCTTGCCCTTGATACCATGTCTTTTTGGAAGATTTCAGGAAACTTGACTGGGTTTGTGCCCAGGAAGGCCATTGGACCATCCACAGAGAGCCTACGGCCACGTCTGGCAGGAGCGCTGTTCCACATGTGTGTGCCCATGTGAACCTACACAGATGGAGAAAGAGGAAGAAAGAAAAGGAATAAAAGGAGTGAAGCAAAGACAAAAAGCAATGAGAGGGATAAAAATTTGTGTTGTTTACAAAACGTAGCCACATAGGAGCTGCACATGAGATGATGCAATGGAAAAAATAATCATAATGCTCGACGGTAATTAAATAGCTTCACACCCTGGGAGCAGCAGTCTAGTTAGCCGCATAAGCTGCAAAATGCACCAACATGGTGTAAACATCTTACTTTGGCAAGACTGATGCGTGGTGTTTAATCTGAACTTTAATTAGCTCTTCTCACGAGGGGACCACAGAGCTCGAGCCAAAATTACACTGTCCAGTTTCATTGCACAGGCCAGTGTTATATGCGACATTTCACCTCTGCCAACAACCTTTGCTCTCAAAGATTTTCACTTCATCATAATCTTTAAACGCAGACAGCTGTGCTTGGATGTAATTTTTTGAAGATCCCTACATAAAAGTTGAGATGCTTTTATCTGATTATTTGAGACAAAAAAGTTTAACATCAACCACACAAACATTAAGTAAAAATAAAGCAAATACCACATATTACACTTACATTAGAAGTTGGCAAAGTCAAATATTATATGTAATTTTATATTCGGTGCACTTGAATTTCTATACATCATTAAACAAGTGCTTTTGCATTATATAAGCTTGTGACTCTTCCAATTTACCCAGAAAAAACATAAGATTAAACAACCTAGCTCACTGTGTTAATTAACTCTGTGCACAAAATCATTCCTGCTTTCAGTCATTTTACAATCTGGCACTTCTCCCGAGCAGTCATGTTAGTTGTGTGAATCAACTTTTCCATTAAGGTATTTTCTCTCTCACAAAACAGCTCCTTTCATTAATTATACAAAATTATCACCAATAGATGACAAGTTTGCTGAAAACCTATATAAAACTAATTAGGACACCTGAGACTATTTTTAAACCAATGTTCTCACGCACAAGTTTATTGGAGACCAGCAGCCTTTAGGGAGTTTCAATATTTACCTTGAGGTTTCCTTTGGTGGTGAAAGCCCGGCCACAGATACTGCAGGCAAATGGTTTCTCCCCTGTGTGGGTTCTCTCATGAATTTGCAGAGCACTGGAAGAGGAGAAACATTTCCCACAGGTGTTGCAGAAGTGTTGTTTGGGTGTTCTACGTGGTGGAGCAGCAGAGAGTACTGGTGACGTGGAGGCTGATGATGTGACCAAGCCTGGGGTGACATCTTTGCTTTCTTGGTGGAGACCATGAAGGAAACCGTTGACCTCAGGTTTGCTGAGAGACCCAACAGAGAGAAGGGAAGGGGTTGGACTGGACGACAAGCTGGTATTTGATGGCTCAAAGAGCTGTGAGGGCAGGTCTCTCATTTGATGAGTTAGCATGTGCTGCTTGAGATTGCCCTTCGTAGAGAAACCTCTGTTACAAGCGGTGCAAATAAATGGTCGTTCTTTGGTATGGCTTCTGTAGTGAATGTCCAAGGCACTCTGACAAGCAAAGGTCTTCCCGCAGATGTCACAGGATGTGTTCTTAATGGTGTTACGCTCACGAAAGGGGAATATCATGCCCAGGGGGTCTTTCGAGGCATTGACAGATGTCAGATCCAGGGCTCCAATGTTGGAGGGATGAGAGTGCAACAAGCTTGCACTGGTGTGGTCAGAAGATAAAACTCTCTGATGCCTTTCTTCAAAGCTTGGAGATTTATGTAGATGTGACTGCATGTTATTTGGGGATAGTGCCTGCATGGAGGAGGTAGATTCTGACACAGCCGGACTCCCAGCACTTTGGCTGTCAATATCTCCTCCCAGAGATGAGGAATCATTAGTGAGGCAATCCCCTTCAATTAAACCATTTGAAATTACCTTCATCTGGGTGGCTGGGAGCTCTTCCATTTCAGTGTGTTGCACAATTTCCTGACCATTTTTTTCTTGCCTTTCTTGACTTGTTATTTCAGCAGGAGATGGAGAGTTACAAGAACTGTCATGGGACGCATCAGCAGACCTTGGTGTGTCTGGAACACTGCTATCTAGACCATCTTCCATCGCCTCAATGTTATCATCAGAAAAGTTGTCTAGATCATCAAAGTTTCTCTCCTCAAAGGAACCGGTATCAGAAGCCATGGACTCTGGATAACTGTCTGGCAGAGGGGTGTTGGGGATCTGCCCACCCATATGCATACGAATATGTTGCTGAAGAACCACAGCATTTGTAAACTTCTTCTGACAAATAGGACAGGAGTGTTGAACTCTAAGAGGAGGCATAGCCCTATGGACACTGTAGTGGGTCTTAAGATTTCCCTTGGTGGTAAATGCTCTGCCACAGACCTTACACTTGAAAGGTCTTTCCCCTGTGTGAGTACGATAATGCATCTTCAGTGCACTTTGACAACTCAGCACCCGATGGCAAATGACACATTCGTTCGGATCTGTCACCTTTCTGTCAATGTTTTCCACAAGTTGCTGCAACTTTGAAGTCTCTGACCCATGGAGAGGATCCAGGATGCCACCAAAAGGGAATTTAGCCTTGAACTGATCGGTCAGAAGAGGCATGAGTGGGTTAGTCATCATGGGTGGGCTATTAGAAGTTGTATATTCTGCAATACTTTCTGAGGCAGAACTCTGATTAGTCATAAAGCCTGAGGAATGGCTGCCTTCTTCTGTTTTTCCATTTGAGGTAGGCAAAGTTGCACCTTCACCTTCTTCAGACACTCCCTCATTACTTTTAGCTGAAGGCTCAGTAGCATCTGAGTCATTCTTTGCAGTAACAGAAGGGCTTGTAATGGCTACTGAATGATCTTCCTTTTTGATGAAGTGGGGGAGGCTTGGTATGGTTGGTGGCAGTAACATACCGACAGAGGTTGTTAGAGTGGGTAAAACTGGTTTGCTGTCCAGCCAGCTTGTGACAGGTTTCTCAGGTGGCATAGACATGCCGTATGGAATGCCAGTGCTTGTTGGTATGTTATCAAGATGTTCAGGAACAGGGTAAGGGTTCATCTGGATATGTGGGTATTTTTCTTTATGACGCTGAAAATGCACCTTCAGATTACCACGGGTAGAAAAGCGGTTACCACAGATGTTACACTTGTATGGTCTCTCACCAGTGTGAGAGCGAAGGTGGATTTGCAAGGCACTATCACTTCCAAATACCTTGCCACAAAATCTGCACTTGTGTTTGAAGAAAGCCTCGTCAGAGCTGCTCTTTTGTTCAAATGAAGTTACATTTGGTGGCTTGCCTTTCCTCTGCTGGGCCAGAACTGCTAAAGAGTTTAAGTCTTCTACAGTGGTCCCAACGCTGGGAAGGGAGCTAGGGAATATGGGGTTTCCGGATGGGGGCTGAGGTAGAAGGGGATTCACTGCAGAGCTCAACAAGCTACCTATCCCAAAAGCTGGTGTTGATGATTTAGCTAGTGAGGAGTTACTAAGTTGAGAGTGGAGGCTACTCATGACACTAGGTCGCTTATCAGTGGACTGAGGATTGACTGTTGATGGTCCCAGTGTGGTAACGCTCTGAGATGTTTCACTGCTGCTTGGGTTGGACTGAGGTAGCTGTGCTGCTGCAGCTAGCTGTTTTAGGCTGCTTATGCTGGCTGACTGACTCGCCAGGTTCTGTGCAAGGCCTGCGGCTGCAGCCAGCTGTTGAGAGAGATGTGAGCTGAGTGTCGTCAGTGGGCTGGCAGAGGGCCCCATTGAGCCTGGAGCAGAAGTTGGGGGTACCTGCATTTCTGGGGACTGGGAAGCTAATAACAGAATCTGATGGCGAATTTGTTCTATAAGCTGCAGCTGGTGGATCTGCTGCTGTTGCAGGGCTAAAAGCTGCTCCATTAGGGCTGGCACAGCCACCCTGGGACCACCAGTGGATCTGGCCTCTTGGGAGAATTGAGCGACAGCCACTTTAGTGCTCTGCAGATTTTCAATTATGACATTGCTGTTTATCATGGAGAAGTTTCCAAGTTCAGTTAGGTTACTGAGCTGAGGCAACGAGGCAGAGACTGCTGAAGTACCCACAGAAGCGCCTGAAGTGCTCCTGCCTGCGTGACTGCTGACTGTATTGAGAGGGCTTCCTCTCCCAATTTGGCTGCATTCTTCTTCGTGACCGCTGCTTATTCCAGAAACATCCACATCCATGGATTCGTCTTTGTCAAGCGTGTTGGGCTCTAAAAGGTCATTGGACTCCGTTTGATCAGTGTTATTAGGTGTTTCATTCATCTGGTCATCTGGATTATGAGGAGGAGATCCAGGTGAGAAAGTTCCAGCAGGGGAGGCAGGATTTTCATTCACTATCAAAACTAACTGATTCTTAGTGCAATTTTTCTGGTGTTCTTCCAGATCGGAAAAGTCAAAAAACTCTGCACAACATCTGTTACAGACATGGACGTCTGACTCCTTGCAGGAGGCGTCTTCAGAGCAAAGTTCCGTGTCCCCTGAAAAAGAGGAAACAGAGGATTAGTGATTAAAGATTTTTTTTGCAGCTGAAGAAGCAGCTTTATCTCTTCAAATTCCACTGTTGTTAATCTTAACTTAATCAGTTTTACACTTATCCTTTTGATGTGTTCAAAAAAAAAAAACAGTGATCTCAAGGCAACAATAAGCCCAACAAAAATGATAAACGCCTTTCAATTCAGTGGCCTCTGAAACACGATAAAAGAGAACACAAAAATCAATGAGAACTATGCAAATAATGCTTAAAAGTGATCTTTGAGGATGTACATCTGAGTTTCATCAGCCAAGCAAAGGTAATCATTTTCTTCAGATAATCCATCAAAATATAAAACAGAGTGAATTGAGGACATTTGGTCCTAATGAAATTTCATAGTAAAACATTGATTTCCTATATTCCATGCCCTTTAATGTCTTCTTGTCCACTCTGTGCAAATAAAGCATTTGAAGGACTTATTAGACTTTCAATTCACTGTCAACTTTGCTCATTTTCAGCCAACTATGGGCATCTTGGACAGGTTATCTATGTCGCTAAACTAATTTGTATCCGCTCTGCTTTGCAATCAGTTAGACAAAAACAAAGGAGCCTGTGGGGCTTAAACTGGTTACACACACACATCGAAAAAAATAAAAATAAAAAACAACAAAACTGAAATAATTTTATAGCAAAAAAAAAAACTAATTTAAAATGATACAGAATTACTGTATTTCTCAAGTTTATCTAATAAAAAAATAATTCTTCAGGTCAAAACTTGTTCAAAACAATAAAAAAACAGACAAAAGTGCAGAGTATAATTGTAATTTATAAATGTAATTAAAAAAAAAAAACAATTTTAGTTTAAATTGAAGAGCTAGGCTGTACATTAAAATTCACGCTTCACAAACTGGCCACAACTGAGAAACTATGCTCTGGCTAATAATGCAAGTACAACAGAAATAGCACCGTCTGCTGATAATAATTTGAAAGCAGTGAGTCCTATTGACATGCACCAAGGAACAGGTTTTAATTTTTTACATTTTAATGAACGGGAGAAGTCAGGAAGTAAAAAAAAAAAGGGCAGGACGACACCCTGCCCCCAGAGCCACCGCTGTGCACCAGACTTTCCTTATTCATTCCTTCCTTTGTCACACTAAAATCTCACTATTTAACATACAAGTTGATTTACAAATTGCATTTCTCTATGAATCCCTTTCATTGTAGCCCCAGCCCCTCAACACTTTCATCAGGGCCAAGAATTCATTTGCAAATGAAACCCAGAGAAGTGCAGCCCTGCCCCACAGAGAGACAGGATGCCTTCCCATTGTTCACGCAGCATGGGAGCGGCGGGGATCGTCGGCACAGCCTGGCCCTGCTCATCTCAGTCGACTCAAAGCAGATCCTGTTTAATTCAGGGATTATCTCCCTCAATGTTTCTCCGCTCAGAGACACTGGATAACACAAAGTTGCCATGACAGTAAACCCCCGGCCCTCACACCACCAAACCATGCAAACAGAGAAGATTCAACTTTAATGATAACTTTTCATGTTAAATCCCTTTTCCACCCACCCGCCGACCCACACTGAGCGTTAAGTTTGGAAAAAAGTGACCGATTCATAGAATAGAAAATATGTGACTTCAGGAAACACCAGTTTTCCTTTAACTTACACAAATAATTAAAAAGAATTAATTATATGTCATAGGATCAAACATATTTGGGGGAGAGGTGGCGCAGTGGTTAGAGACAGTGGGCCTGTGATCAGAAGATCGCCGGTACAAGCCCCGGTACCGACAACGTCAAAAAATGTGGGTGGAAAAAGGTGAAACACCCACACCTGCCTCCACCCTCATTC
>JARVGQ010000759.1:23278277-23291558 GCA_031762355.1 Hypsolebias martinsi | reverse complement strand
CTCCTAGGCAGCCCCTCGCGTAGGGCCTCCTCCTGCTTGCGCCTCTGATCGCAGCGATGCTGGATCCTCTCCAGGGTACTCCCAAACAGTCCTGAGGGCTCCACAGCTTGCTGGAGGAACAAGAAGCGCTGACTTTCGGGCAGCTCTGTTAAAGTAAGCCACAAATGCCTTTGGGCTAACACCATCTCAGCCATGGCTTTATCTTGAGCTATTGCAGCCGCACCCATCAGGTGGAGAATGAAGTCAGCTGTCCTGCGAGACTCCTCCAGAACCTCAGAAGCCTACTTTTTGGAGTTTGACAGTTGTAGCTCCTGCAGCTTCTCTGCCTGGTATGCCTGGAGCATTGATGCCATGGTCAGCGCCCGTGCTGCAAGACCCTGAGCCTTGTAGTTCCTCTCCTGTTGGAGCGCTGTCGTGTGGCACTGCTTACTGGGAAGCGTTGGTTTTGAGTCAGAGGTTTTTGGCTCCAAGTATGCTGCCAGGGTCTCGTCCATAGGCGGGATGTGAGCCAGGCCCACCGCCGCCATGTTTTCAATGTCAAGGAACTGCGCCAAGGGCATTGATAGTGGGGCCTTCGGGGCAGCCCATGAACGGGTCTGCTCAGTGAGAAAGTCTGGGAACAGGGGCATCTTATGTCTCACCGGTACCTGCTGCTTCGCCAAGATGTAGCTGCCCGCCAGCCTGGTCTGTTGTTGGAGGGGTGGGGGCTCGGGCCAGCTCACCTTCAGAGTCTCAGCCACCCTGCGGCACAGTTCGAGAAGGGCTGTGGTGTAGCCATCCGCCTCGCTCGAAACCGGAGTCGCTCCGCGGGAGAGGTCGTCGGAGTCCTCGTCGTCTCCCTGATCCTCGTCCTGTGTGTCACCCTCGTCCGAGGTATCGCATGAGGCCGTCAGGGACGCCTCATCTGAGAGAAGGGGCTCGCGTGGGCCGAACTTAGCGAAGCAGGGCTGAGTCGAGCTGCCCCCCTCTCCTCCTCAAGCTCCACTCGGTCACCCCAAATCGGTGCCTCGCCATCCTCTATCTTGTCTGCCTCGAGGCCTGCTGAAGGCTCGGGTGGGAGCGGGTCTCTTGCCGCGCTGACCTTCTCCATCGTCCTCGCCATGAACTTCGCTCGCCTCTCCCTCACATCCGGACGGAGCCGGGTGCCATGTTGACACTCGTCTGGATTAGCTAAGGCAGCCTTACGTGAACAATGCCCAGACACACGGGGCAGGCCTCGTGTGAATCCATCGAGGCGATGATGAAGCCGCAGTTGTTCGGGCAGGGCCGTGACCCGGGGCTAGCCGGTCCTGTGGCCTTGCCCAAATTCTTAGTCTTCCTCCGCGCTTTTTCAGGAGCCATGGTGGAGGAAGGCGTCAAAGTCTTCCGCGCTGTTCGTCAAAGGCGGTCTCGGTTAGACGGAGCTAACAAGTTAGACGAAGCTAACAACGAGAGCGCGTGGTCTGCTAACGGGAGCTAGTAGGCCGTGAACAGCGGTTCTTTCGAGCTTAGTAGCTAACTAAGCGGTTCACAGGATAGAGCTCTCTCGTGACGCACTGGGCAGGGAGCGTGCTCACCTCCGGTAGGCAGTTAAGTCCGAGAGAAAATCCCGTGAGGTTCAGGTAGAAACGCAGGTGAAGTGCGAAAAAAGGGCGACCGTGAGGCGTACTCCGTCTTTTATCCCAGAGGGGCATGGCCTCTGGGGACGTAGACGCCTCACTTGCCTTAAAAGGCGTGATTGTAAAGCTTCAGGTGAACCGCGCGGTGGCGCAATTCCCATATACTATGTGTTGCATTGCCGTGACCTGACTGAAGGGGAACCGGGTATCTCGAAAACATCGGCTCAGGCTAAGTGCTGGTATGTTTCAACATGAGCTTTTCAGAGCAAGTCTGTTTAAATTGTGTAGATGATATGATCCTCACAACTCAGAAAGGTTTCAATTACGTTTTACTTTAATGAGCCGGTGCTCATTTGGCAGTGAGGTACTGTGACCACAGGGTTGGAAATAAGTTGAATGGATTTCTACTTTACATGAAGCCGAACAAGACAGATCAATTATCCTTCCATCATAACGGAGCTTTTTTTTTCTGAACATATAGTGAGACTTCAGCTCCCCAAGGTCCTCGCAGAGTGGCTCTGCACATTTACGCAGCTTTTCTATTCCTCCACCGCCCCCCCTCCACCCCCCCGTGTCAACACGGAGAGGAAACAGAGGCCTCACTGAACTAATTTTCCTCATGAACACTCAGTCATTTGTTGAGCACCACACAGCAGGCCCTGCTGTCTGAGGCCCGAGGATTAAGGCTCAATATTTGTAAACCTCGGCTGGCTTCGGTGCGGAAATGGGGAGCGGAGAAAAACGGGACGTTTTGGCAAAGCCAAGTGTGAAAAACTATCAAATTGTCAGCCATGACAGAAACCGTTACACACACTGTTTCTCTGGCTCACACAGAAACAATACATTGCTAAAACAATTAAAAAAAAAAAAAAAAAAAAAGTGTTGTGAGTGCAAGTTTATAGATTTTTAGGGTTTTGAGTGCAACAACATTTAACATATTCACAGAGTAAATATATTGCCCAGTTATGATTTAATGAGGCTTTCTCAATCTTATGACCTTATGAATTTAATGATCTGGTATGCCATATGTCTGTTTGTAATATTGCTGGAATAATTAGCCTGCCGCTAAAGCTCTTTAGCCAAGCTGCTAAACTCCTCCCACAGTCTTTAACCTCTTTCTCCTTAGAATATAGTCCCACAATGCACATTATCAGCTTCACAACAGACCCATATAGCACTAAAAATCCCAGGGCCTTAGTTCCAGCTGTGACACACAACCCAGACCTACTTAAGTCCTCTACTTTGACCTTTGTTTGAAAAGTCTTTTTCAGCCCAAGGCCTTAGCAGTAAATTCATAGAGCCACAAAAATCATGCCCGTTCAGTTTATGCGTGGTTAAAAAAAAGTAGAAACAAAATGAAACAAGCTATTAAACCATATTTCAAGTTTCTTTTCTTGTTATTTAATTATGAAAGAAAAAAAGGTCTTTCTTCAGTTACAATATGTTGTTCTTTTAGCTGCCCCTCTATTTAGGGGTCACCACAGAAGAGGAACTTGCATGGAAGATTAGCCAAATTGGTTTTACGCCAGATGCTGTTCCTGACATAGTATCTAAGCAACTATTTAGATACTATGATAGATTTGGATACTACTTCTGAAACTTGTATTTAATAAATTCACTGTGGCCAAGTTGATATGAAGAAAAGAAGGCTGATGCAATTTGTACCTCAGTGCATCCTGCAGGGTAGTTGTGCAGGCAGTGATCCGTAGCGTTGTCAATGAGCCGTTGGGTCTGGTTGTGGGTACTAAACATCAGTAGCATGGCCAGTCACTCTAGGGGACACAGCATGGCGCTTAATTAGACACATCGTGAGTGGGAAACATTTTGAGCAGGAAATTACAGCCTAGTAGCGTTCACTTCAAACACCGAGGCGTGAAAAAAAGCATTCAGTAGAAGCAGGCCCTGAACAGGTCCTAATGGCCTGTGGGTAATGGATGGCGGTGGAAGGGTGCTGCAGTTGGCCCTGTATAAGAAAATTAATGCCAGACATGAGACATTCGAAAAATGATAAAAGCTGAAAATATAACGAATGATGACCAGCTGAGATTAATTTTTCTTAACCCACTGCATTTCTTTAAGGAACTCATGAAACGTTTCCTGTGCCGTCCTGAGTTTGAAACCATCCAATATTGAAAAATGTCCAAGTTATAGCTGTCCTGGTCAAAACTTAAACATCTCCCTCGATCCATTAGTCCTTGGAAAGTGTGTTGGGAATGATTCTGAGCCGCATCCAAATTTAGCTCAATTTCTTTACATTTGACTGAGTTATCAACTATTTTGTGTTTGAAATGGTCAAATGGCTGTGGTGGCAATCTTAACTTTGATTGGCTTCAAAAGTTACTCCTTTGTAAATGTCTTTCTGAAAGTATATATTTTTTTTATCTTTATAGTGGTTTGTGAAATAATTTGCTTAGAAAGCAATTGACTCCAATGGTAAATGGCACAGATTTAAACAAATATGATGTGATCCATTAGTGCATGGAATATGTTGTGGGCCTCACACATATAATGTAGTGAACCTTCTTAACTCAGTATCTGCTGATTTGACAGTTAGAGGTATTTTTGTTCTTGCTTAGGCTGATTAAATCAGGTTTACTCCAAACACTTATCTGTTAAAAAATATCCATCCAATGATTGCATTCTGTGAGTTTCATGGAAATTTGTCCAGTGGTTCACAACATACGATGAAACAGACAAACAAACACACACATGCAAAGCGAGAGGGGATTTGGTGAAAGAGAGGGCACGGAAAAAGATCTGAGAACCACTTGACTGAGTGGATAGTGGCCTCAGGGAGCTTTACAAGTGGAATATTTAGTCTCTGTGACCTTAACGCACACCACACACATCATCCACACAAACTATCACAAGGCCCTTACCTTTAACTTTACACACGTAAACAAAGTTCTTGATTTTTTTTATTTTATTTTTTTTATCTTGCGATGAACAATCTTGGCTCTGCCTACATCTGCCTTTCTGAACACAATGACCCTGCTGCGCTGATAACTCAACTGGAAGAGAGCATGACCTTTGACCCCTGAGGTCAACTCATTAACACTAACACTCAGGATGCAGACTGACCCCCTTATGACACACTTTTTGGGATGATTGGAAAAAACATAGCTGTTTCTGAACATATTTAAACTTTACTTCTCACAAATCACTTGTTTTCATCAGAAAACACTAAAAATAACATAATTCCAGGCCTTCCTGTGTTGCTGACATTTAGTGAACTGGTGTTACACCAGTGCTGAGCTTATTACGTAGATCTTAGCTTACTCCCAGTAGAACGGTTACAAAATGTGAAGGTTTGAAGCGTCTTGAGTGTGTTAATAATACAAAGTCAATATTGGGAGCGAGGGGGCAGGCACATCTAATGTTTAGTTGCATGTGATTAGACATATGCGGCAGAGGCAGGTGTGTAGCTATTGTTCTTTTTGATGCATTCATTTGCACCTCTCAGTGCTGAACAAAACAAAAAACAGGTATCATCAGAAGGCAGTCTACATTTACAATAGCTGGATTTAGGTTTTCTTCTCTTTCTCCCCACATCCAGGTTCTGTAATTACAGCTGCTCTGTAATTAGGGGCAGAGCCTTCACGACCAGGATGACTACTGTCTACTTTAAAAGAATTTAACAAAGTTAAAACTGCAAACTGGGGGATGGGCTGAAAGGAAAGCTGTTTCTTCACCTAATTTCTTATTTCAGATACAGTATTATGAAATATACTGTGGAATAATTTTCCAAAACAAAAATTGTGGGGTAATTTAATGCGTTTGTAATCAGTAGAGAAAGTACAGACATTTAATGAAGTCATCTCTTTTGTTAACTAAAATTTGAAATGTGTGAAAGTTTTATTAGGCGATGTTCGGATCATGTACTCGTAACCTTAAAAATGAGCTATAATTGTTGATATTAAATAAAAACACATTAAAACATTTACAGTTTATTCCAGTTTACTCTTGACTTATAAAATACAAAGACATGTTTCAGTTGATGTAGTGTTAACAGTTTTACGGACAGCTCTATAGGGGTTCATTTTATTTTAATTAAATCTGCATTGATTTATTCACAAGACATGATCATAAAATAGTGCAGATGGATTTGATTGAGAACAGGTTTTGCTTGAGAGCAGCGACTTGCTCAGGTCGTAGGCATTAAAATGGACACTGTTATTGAAAGTAAAATGGAAGTCTGTGATCACAAGAAAGTAACATCAGAAAACATGGTGGTAAATATTGTATGTAAATAATGTAAATGCAAACTAGAAAAATTGCATTTCCAGCAAAAATTATGCTTATTGCAGAAGAACTTGCTGAAAAACAGCTGAAATCAGCTAAAACATGCTGAAATATAGCTGAAATGGATGAACAAGCCTAATTCAGCAGAAGAAAGCAAAAATAGACATTTGCTGAATTAGGTTTAAATAAGCAGAAATTAGCACAATAACAGGAAAAAAAAAAAATCTAAAATTGACCAAAAAAAAAAAAAAAGGACAGAAAGAAGTTTAAATTACCAGAAGGAAGTGGACTCCAAAAATGTGGAATTAGCTCAGAAAGCTAAATTTAGTATAGACACAGCTAAATAGTAGCTGAAATAGCCAAAAAAAAAAAAAAAAAAAAAAAAAAAAGCTGAAACTAGCAGAAATAAGCTGAATGGAGCATAATAAGCTGAAATTAGCAGAAAGAATTAATTAGGCTGAAAGAAACGGAAATTAATAGAAAAAACGTGAATTTATGAGAAAACAGCTTAAATTAGCTAAAAAAATGCTAAAAATGTAGCTGAACAGGTATAAGCTTAAATTAGCTGAAGAAAGAAGACATATTCATCCAAATAGACTGAAAGAAGCAGAAATGAGAAAAAAAGTGGAAATTATATGAAAAAAGGTGAAATTAGCAAAAACATCTGAAAAGTAGCTTAAAAAGCAGAAAGAGGCTTAAATTACCAGACAGAAGTGGAGAGAGCACTTTTTTTTTTCTGAATTAGACTGAGAAAAGTTGAAATGAGTGCAACATATGTGGAAATATTTGAAAATGCTAAAATTAGCATAAAAACTGCTAAGCTGAAATATGTGTAGTATGTAGTCTATATGTATGTAGAACATGAAAGGACTACAAAACAGCTGAAAAATACAGATGAAATTAACTGAAAATAGCTGAAAATCTTTTAAGTTTGCACACGGAAGCTGAAAGAAGCTGAACCAGGACAAAATGTGAATAGAGCAGTCAACTGTTGTAAACAGATCTAAAGATTTGAAGGAGGTAAAATGAGCTCAATTCATTTCCTATGGGAAAAAATGGAAGAAAAAGCCAAATATTTCAAAAAGCTAAAGTTGCACCAATACCAAACGTCATAGCACCCTTCTCCTGAATGAGCTGAACGTTTTGATTATGATTTGTTGAAATACCTTGAAATCTGTGGAACGAGAATTGTGCCAAAAAAAAAAAAATGTACAGAAGAAAAAAAAAAAACATCACAATAATGTGAATGCTTCATAAGCATTCAAACAATAAAGTTTCTGACTTGTGGCACCTGGGTAATGTTGACATTTTAGTAACACTGATAACTTCAGTCCTGACATTGAGTATGTTGTTATGTGGTCTTTCTGTACACAGAAGTCCCAGAACCAAACCTTTTAGCTTCAAGTCATGCCATAAACCTAGAAATGTGAATGGTGCAAAGCGGAAACACATGCCTATGAGAGAAGCATTTACTCCTGACCTTTTCTGCCTTCATGCTTTGGAGCTAAGCTGCGAGGATTTGCACCAGCTCAACATTTACACCATATGGATGCTTTATTACAGAGCAATGTCTTTTTCTGCCTCCCTCACTTTTCTCTCAAACAAAAGATGAATTGAAGCACCCAATAGGCCTATGTGTAACCAGATGATTAGGGAGATTCAAGCAGGATTAAAGAACTCTTCAGAAAAATGCAAATAAATAAATACTGTAAATAAAATAAATTATAATAACCATTCTTGTTCTCAGTGAGTTACATTCAAATACAGAGCAGACCGACAACCCCTCATGGAATCACAAGATCAAGTTGTTTAGTCATATTTGACTGAATCTGCAAATGAGCTGTACAATCTCTGATGAATCTCATACAAATCACAACAGCCAATTAACTTCTGCGGTCACTAAGGATGTACTGTATGTGCACCTTTAATAAAATAAGACATTATTTACCCTGCACATGTTGTGAATATACTGAACAAAGCCTGGTGCCGAAGTCATTATATGTGGGCAAATGAAAATAACATGGCAATCCATTCTCCCACTAATTTCTCCAGCTTTAGCAATAGCAATAATTGGATTTATATTGAAATGAGAACAGGACTTGCCTATCGATTCGGGCTACTGCATATTAGCAGTGAATAATCAATAAAGTGGATTTGATGCTTATTAAAGTGGAATAAGCTGGGATGGGCCTTTTTCATTTGTCAGCCAATGACTGTTAACTCATAACTCCTCATGGTAATACATTGTTCCTAATGGGATCATATCACCACTGACACATGGTCACATTACAGCAGGTGCATTGATTATCATGCAGCAATATGTTTGTGTAAAAGCACGAGAGGCTAACTGTCTTGATCAATTCAGTAAGTCATTGTTAATTTCAAACAATATTCTTGATAATATATATATACATGTTTTATAACACTGACAACCTTTTTAATGTCATGTTTATGGTACAACTGTGCAGTAAAAGCTTTAACTAGATAATAACTTTAAAACAATAAATTAAGTAACTGTTGGCAGGCAGGGGAGCAGTTGAGCTGTGTAGAGAGCCTGTCTTAATGCAAATGCATGTAAAACTTTCAGTTTCATTTGTGAAAACATAACTGGTCCAGATGAATTGATTTAACCTTCTTTTGTTATCTACCTGGATGATTGAGCCTACAAACTTTTTTTTTTTTTTTTTAATAATTATGGTAGTTTGTGATATTAAGAAAATATCTAATGTTTTAAATTGTGGGGGAGCATAGTACAAAGTAGATGGTCATGAATTTAGACTTTAAAGGTCAACCGTAGGGCAGCCGACTTGGGACCAGAAACTCCAGGTTCGACTCCCAGCCGTTCCCACATGTCATGGTGTCTCTGAGCAAGACACCAGAACTGCTCCCTGGGCACTTACATAGTTGCCCACTGCTTCACCTGGGTGCATCTCACGTGTGATGGGTTAAATGTAGAGAACCAATTTTGCCATTAGACAATGATGACAACATATAGCACTTTACTTTACTTGACTTAAACTAACAAGCTTACAGCTATTGTGAATAGGGACAAATAACTCAAATCTGAAAAAATAAAAATAAAACAAAAAAAACTGTTTCTATAAACACTCATTTATAAACATTAAAATTGCACTTAATTTTGCTTTAAACTTTTTTTGACACAGTTTTATAGTTGTTTGCAACTAGTATCAGCTGTTAGTTATAGCTCTTTCAGTGCAGCTTTAGGGCATTTCCTGCAGGAATACAAACAAATAAATCCCTTAATACTCAATGCTCAATAATCCAGGTAAGAATCCAGAAATATTCAGTCAGGTCATCTGGATGGTTTATTTTATTGCTGAGATGTTTTGTCCTTCATCCAAAGGACTTCTTCAATCTGAGGACCTATCAAACAAACTGAGTCCCTCAAAAAGCACACTCCCACAGTGGGGAAAAAAAATGTTGGTTTATTCCATAAACTGTTTTATTTATTATTTTTTATTCATTTGATGGCTCCTTAGATTGAAGAAGTCCTTTGGATGTGGGACAAAACGTCTCAACAATTCTCCCTTAATACCAACATATTGTGAAAATTACAGAATGTAAAAGTATGAAAAATATAATTTGCATGAACCACACAGAAACTTTTCAGACTGAAGTTGTTTTAAAATGCCAGAAATCCACTTTGCGCTTGGTCTTGCTCAGAACAGGTGTTGGTTTGTCAATCTCGTCAGAAATTAACACTATTGTTCCATTTTGAGTTAATTCAAAGCACTGTCTACAACAAATACCAAAATGATTGTTCATGATCCTTCCATACTTTAAGAAATCAATGTTCACGCTCAAAAATCCAGTTAAAAATCCAACAAAGATCAGTCAGGTTATCTTGATGGTTTCTTTTTATTGTTGAGATGTTTTGCCCATTGGATGAAGAACAATACATCTCATCAAATACTAAAAGAAATCATCCAGATGACCTGACTTAACTTTGTTGGATTTTTTTTAAAATCTGGATTATTGAGAATGAACTTTGATGTTTTGAACAACTATGGCTATGGTTGCCTCAGAGGAGTCACCAGGGGAGAGTGCGGGCCCCAGAAACTATCTTATCACCAGCAACCTGGTTGGTCTATGAGTGTTCTGCTTGTGGGACACAGTTTGTTTGTGGCTCCTTGGACTGATGAAGTCCTTTGAATGAAGGACGAAATGTCTCAACAAAACAAAAACAAAAAGAAACCATCAAGATGACCTGACTGAACTTTGTTGGATCTACTTCAAGAAATCTGAACTATTTCTAGAAAGAAATATATGTATATTTTTCAGCCAAGGCAGGTGTTCCATTATGACTAAAATAAAATTAGACGACTGTTTGAAGAAACAAAAGCATCTCCCAGATTAACCGACGTCCCAGTCTGGCACAGTGAGGTCAGCCGACTGGGGCCTGTAGCCAACCCAAAGCTGGGCTGCAATGCTGTGTGCAAATCAACTGCTTTTCTCCCATTTCATTTCTCATGCACAGCATTTGTGCTCCTCTTTTCATGAATGTAGGACCCTATCTTTGGCACCTCCCCTTTGAAAGGGCCTTCTCACTGACGAAGGTGACCTGCCACTGAGAAAAAGGAGGACCTGCCATGAACTGAGTGTCAGCCATTAAATATGATTTCGCCCCTGAATGGGACACAAACACATTCAACCACTGAAACTCATTAAGCCTGCATAATCTCTCTTTTCTTAAGCATAACAATGATTTCAGCTGGGAAATGCAATGGTTTTTTTGGGGAGCAGAGCCATTGATTTGAGTTGCATTCAAAGTAATAAATCAAGTCCAACTTCACATCCAGGGCCCATTTGCCTAATTCAGCACCTCTCACCATACTGGTCAATTAGTTTAGAACAAATATATTCAATACACAGAGCAACTCACTGACAAGGCATAATAAATCCCATGGCGTAGATAGTGTCCAAAAATAACCATTGCTGCTATTCTAACAGTTAACAATCTCCACAAATGTAAGAAAAGGGCAATTAAAAGTTGCTGCGACAACCATGCTTTAGGTTTAAAGTGCTGAAATCCATTTTTGATGAATTGTAAACTTGACATGCGTCTGGTTAACTTGGGTTTAAAGTTGATTCTGCTTCAGCTCAAATGGGGACATTGGCAGAAAGACAGTGGGACGATGCCAGCTTCAATCTGAAAAACTGAGCAGCCTGTTTGATTCTGTTCAGAGTGCTCCTTTTCCCTTCTCCACCTCACACATGAGCACGAACAGCCCAATTTTTACTTGATTATTATTATTTTTTTAATCTTCCGGACAGAGTTGCTAATTTCCATTGGCTTTGCTTCAAGTCTTCCAAGGGGTTTGGTAGTGGCCCAGCCTGTTAAATTACAGCCGTGTGGACTAGGAGAGGTGGGAGCAGCTGTGTAGAAGGCTCTCAGTAGTCCCACCATTGTAATCTGCATTAATCACACTGCAAGAAAGTGCAAAAGGTCAAAGTCTTTAAGTGCCTGCAGGGATGGTTGCTCGTGGATTACATGCTCAGAGAAGTTGTCAAAATAGTACAGCGCTGCCTGCACACTACCTGTTGCTCAACTAATTATAGCCTGTGCTTCAGAAACTGTAATGTTTAATTCTAAAAACAGTGGGACAATCTTTAAGATTGAGAGAGGGACAGTTAGTAATGAAAGATAAAATTGTGTTATGTGCTGTTGTTAAGGATCTGATTTCTGCTTGTATCAAAGGACGAGGCAACAGGTTTATTGCAGAAGTAAGTTCTTGGTAATGCTGATCAGATTAGGTGAATTTCCTGGAACAGCCTCGCAGAAGGTATAGCTGAAGATGATCTCCGTCTTTGACGGAGCATTGAAAAGTGAGAGAAGCAAATGTGACACTTTTACTGTGGCTTCTGTGAAAAAAAAAATGACAGCAGCTTATTTATTGTTTCTGCACATTTCTTTTTTTTTCTCACTTATTCACCTCATTTGTCAAGCTGGAACTTTAATGTTTTCAAAGAATTAATGAGCACAGGTTTCCTTCTTTTGCTTAAAGAAAATGAATTATTTAAGGCTGAGCCTCAAAGAGATTGAAAATGTGGATTAATGCCATTAACCTTTCCTATGGCTAGAATAAAAGCATATGTCTTGCCGAATGTTTGCCAGGCTTAGATTTACTGCTGCTGAGAGAAAAGCCAGCAGATTGTCTGTCTGTGCTTGTATGGATCCTTGCAGGGTCCCCGTGAGTCTGTGGAGGGATGACGGGGAGCTCAATGGGGGCGTCTGTCTCCCAGATAGACACCCTGTTCTGTCCTCTCCCCTTACTCCTCAAAGCCTGTGATAAATGCATGTGTGGACCTCTCCCTCCCCACATACATCTGACATTATTAACACAATATAAAATGTGATGGAGCGTTCTGCCACACCAGCCCCCCTGTCTGATGCAGAACAGCACAGCTATGTTGTGATTTATCCCCACAACCATGAAAAAGTAAGTGTGCTATTAAAATCCCAGGTGTTTGCAGACCACACGACTCAGCGGGCCCGATCAATAATGTTGCTCTTTTACATGGCTCATTTTAAGCCAGGCGCAACATCATATGCCATTAGTGAGGCCTTGATCTATTGGGGGGCAAACCTCTGTCTGCCACTAACGCTATGGGCATGCATTGACACAAGCTAACAAGGTAATGGCATGTACACGCACATCTCCTCCCCAACACGCACATACATTCGCCCGTGTGTTTGTATTGTCTCCACTTGCACTCTCACAGAATTTAAGTGAGCTAATGCAGGAGATAATGTACTGTAAATGGCAACAGCTCTGATTGATACCTGCACTTAGAACAATTACTGGTGTAAAAAACTTTGGGAGAAGACAAAACTTTGTGCTACTTTACGCAAGGTTACCTGCTGCGGCCCTCAGAAGTGATTTGTTACCGTTTGTTGCGTGTGTTCCCGAAGCTATAAAGTGTGACACGGGCAGCAAATAAGGACTAATGTTCTGGTTCCAAATGAATTCTTAGCACAACCTGTGAAAGACTGCGCTGTCCTCGCCATTCCACAAGTGCACATTTTATTATCAAATTATGTGACAAAGTCCTAAATCCATTTTAGGCCAAAAAAACAAGCAAACAAATTATTTCCAAATAGCTCCACATTTATACTGTACTGGAAATTACATTTTTGTGAAATGTAATTTTTACAGACAGGTAAAGCATTTACTCTTTGTAATACCAATCACTCCACCAAAAGGTGGAGGTAAAGTTTCACAGTTGACTGTGTTTCTACAAAGTATGGATGGATATGAAGCATTTCAGCTGCTGCTGCTGCTGTTTCTGCTTCCTGCTGCTGTGTTTTTTTTGTTTTCTCTTTTTTTTGTTTTTTCTTTCTCTTCTTTCCTGATTGGCTGGCAGCACTGATCAGACTCACCTGCTGCAGATGACTCATCTGCTCACCAGCTTTATAAGG
>JARVGQ010000759.1:23261348-23272221 GCA_031762355.1 Hypsolebias martinsi | reverse complement strand
TATACAGTATTGTCTCCTCTCTCCCTGTCGGCTCTCTCTTTTTTTATTTTAGCTGCTGTGAAAACGAACTAATAATCTGTTTCCCAAAGAAATTCCTCGCACAGCACTGGCCCAACAGCCACCAGACGACGGTTGTTGTTCGGTCAACAAACAATTTTTCTGGGCTTCACTGCCTCTTAAAGGCACTTTTTCCTCTGGCCTCAGTCATGTGAAAAATGTCGTTGTCAAAAGGTTCCTCTGCTTTTCTTCTCGCACAAAGATGTCAGATGGAGAGAGTTAGATTATCTAAACATGTTAATCCAAGGGAGCGTAAACTCAACCCCCACTCCCCCAAACTCCTCAGGAGTTCATTCAACATGCAGGAACTCCACTGTGCTTAATTAAAATAATGCAGGATTATGGAGTAAAACCAAATTAGTCCAAACAAAAATATAGATTGGGTGAGTTTCTGTTAATCCTGAATTTATTTTATTTAAAAAAAAAAAAAAAAAAAAAAAAACTATTGGTAAATGTTATGAAATCCAGTGTTAGTTAGGATTAGAGCATGATTCAATAGAAATATTACATCATTCTGACATTAAATAATTAAGCTGCAGTAGAAATAAAACTTATCTGGCAACTAAAATGGCCAGGAAGGTTGTTCCACTGATTTCAGTCACACCTCCCCCCATGAAGACCATATCATCTCTGGTCGACAGGGGGTAAAAGGTGGGCCACCTCATTACCGCCACATATTCTCTTCCTGCCTGTCCCCCCTCACAACATTCCTCAAACCATCCCACCCTGTTTTTCCTCCCCAGTCTCTCATCACTGATCTTGCCTGTCATCACACACATCCCCACCCTTCTCGTCACATGGCCTTCTGATTGATGAGGCCACTTTTGATAATGGCATCAGGAACCGGGGTGTCTGCCTTGTCATTAGATACTATCAGAGCTGTCTTATTACAGCTGAGGAGGACCTCAGGCACACAGACAAGTTCCTCTGAGCGCAGATACAGTCAGCTGATAATGAAGCTCTGCAACGGTGTGCTCTAATATACCTGGCTGAGTTAATCCATCCATCACATGTGTCAAAGTTCAGAGGGCTCACTCGGATCACATAAACTTCCTACCGTCAAGGTGACACCTGTATGTCTTTGCAGGAGGCATGAAAAAGACTGACATAAAGATAAAATTGCTCGGTTGGTAAAGTCAATCCAATCCAACTTTATTTATAAAGCACTTAAAAAACAACAACATACAGGACCAAAGTGCTGTACAGACAAATTAAAAAGCACAAAAGCACAAAAAGGAATAAAATACATGAAAAAAAAAATTAAGACAAAGAGCTATGCAATAAAAAATTAAAAAGTAAAAGGAGAATAAAATCATCTCACATGGTGTCAAAAGCCTTGGAAGAAAGATACGTTTTAAGATGGTTATTTAGAAACAGGCAGCAAAGAGGCCTGTCTGATGTGGAGAGGCAGATTGCTCCATAGTTTAGGAGCTGCTACAGCAAAGGCACGTCCAGAGTCGGATTCAAGCTGAGTCTAACGTTCAGGTAAATGGTCCAGATGAAACCACAAGGAGCCAGGAGGAAGTCGAGGAGACACGGCAGAGCAGAGCTGGACAAACGGGCGAAAATATCAAAGTTTCACAAGTTCGGATTTCGGGCTCAATTACCAAAATGAATGCTCTCGTGCTAGATGAACGTCTGGCAGGGGTTTACACAGTGCAGAGGTGTTGGTAGGAAATCAGGTGCAGGTGTGGTTGACTGATTGATTGCCAGCAGTGGGAGGTTGTTAAGGCAGAACAACTAGGAATCCCACAATAACCAATAAAACCATTTGTAACACAAACTCATGCACATAAAGAAACTCAACTTAAAATGTAAGCTTGAGTGAAAATGGGCCTTCTATAACATAGCATATGTGTTACTACATGTTTTAGTGTCTAACAATCCTCTTTTGCTAGATAACATTATAAATTATGTTCTTTTGTGTTAAAAACAAGTCTATTATCTGTTTTCTTAAACCACATTATATGTATTGTTCTTCTAAATGTTCGTGTTAGACTTTTTCTAAATCTTTGAGAGTGAAAGTTGCAGTTTTTACATGAACTGATGGACGGACAAGTATACACTACGGTACTAATGGATGATAAGTAAATCTAAAACAAAAACTAACAAGCAGGAAACAAGTCACATAAAATTTCTATTTGAATGTCATCGAAATTTAGGCCCAGAGCTCTAAGAACAGTAATTATTTGAGTTATCTGGATGGTTTCTTTTAATTCAGAACAAAGGTGAGACAGTGATCAAAAGACTGCTGAGAGCGAGGCCCTGCAGACCAGGATAAGAAGGGTCCTTACAAAAGGCCCAGCTTGCCAGTGAAAGAATAACTATGGTTTGAATTATGGATACAACTGAATAGTGTCTACTCCCTACAGATGGCTGCACACACGAGAATCCCAAGGCCTGTATAATTGTATTGCTAATAAGGAGCTAAGCCAATTAGGCATTTAGGAGTGCTGTAATCACTTGGACTGGAAGAGGTGAAGAGACGGCGTATGGAGGAGAGAGAAAACCAGACTTAGCTTACACTGAGAAATATAATTAAACACACATTTTAAGAATGCCACAAAAATGTTCTCAGTAGGAGTGAAAAAAATCCCACCTCTTGCTCTGATAATAATGTTGTCAAAGAAGTGATACAAGGATCATAAACCTAACAAGTGATAAGTCATCCACTGTGACCAGCAGGAAGTAGCTCCTCATTTTAGTTATTTAGCACTTTTGTTTTTAAATGTTCCAACTTCTAAATGGTTTCACCTGACTTGCTGTGTCTTATCCATCCGAGCTCCCTATTAGACATTTGCAGATCAAACTAATTATGTTGTTTTCGATTTTTGCAAATCTTTTCAAATGTCTTGACATGTTCTTCAACTTCCGTAACTTATTCTGTAAATATACATTTATAGGGGAACAATGTGAAGGTAACATTTCTTGAAGTAATTGCCATTTTTAAAATGTAAAACTCAAGTATTGATAACTCATTTACTGGTGTGTTTTTTGTTATTTTTTTTCTTCTTCTCTATTCTACGACGGAGCTTTAGAGTCACATTAAGAAAAAAAATAAATATATTGCAACGATAAGAAAAAAATAAAGCCATAAAATTACAAGAATAAAGTCATACAAGACTTTTTTTAAATTTTATTAACGGTTCTCATTTATTTATTTTTGTTTACACGAGTCGGATCCATGATGCAACCTGTCAATCAATCCAGTAGGCGTGTCAGCAAGTGGCCAATCTAAAGTTAAATGCTCCTTACCTGCAGAGCTGTGCTGCAGCCCATCAGAGCGTACGACCTTTTTTCATTCATTCAGCCTTTATTTAGGCAGGTTAATCCCATTGAGCCTCGAGGACTCATTTACAAGAGAGACCTTGTTTCAACAAAGAATGATGACAACAATAGACAACAGCGACAACAATAGACAATCATAAAAGAGGCATACAGATTTTCTTTTTAACAAGTCAAATTAAGATGTCAAATAAGTAGTAAAAACAGCTAGATTATAAGGCAAATGTAAAAAATTAAAAACAGGAACATGTCTGCATTGGTTCTTGCCAGGAGTCCAATAGATTCTTAAGCCATTTAGAGAGGAAAGTCCTGATACTGATAATAATCTGATGCTAATGTGCTGATAGATTAACTATCTCCTTATTTGTAAAACCAATAAAGTATAACTTAACAAGATGCTCAACATTCTTCATTTTACTACAGTTAAAATTTGATAAACCTGCTTTCTCGTGTTGGAGTACGGATAATAGTACGATTCATTTAGCTTCGGATTGGTCATTGCTGACACGCCCACTGGATTGATTGACAGGTCATGTTGTGGATCCGACTCGTGAAAAAAAAAAAAAAAAAAAAACACAACTTTATTCTCATAATATTAAGACTTTCTTCAACTTTATTATTGTATTTTTATGGCTTTTATTTATTTTTTCTTAGTGTGGCAATGCAATTTTTTTTTCTTAACGTGACCCTAAAGCTCTGTCGTACCATACAAACAAACAAAAACAAGTCAAAACACAACCAAAAAAGTAAAAAATAAAAACAAAAAAAACTGTAGGCTTAATTTTTATTGAATGAGCCTCGGCATAGTGACATCCCTGATTCCTTAGGGTGGAAAAGCTCTTGGATTTGTTAAATATAAAGAAAATGAATAATTTTAAATAATGATAGTTTGGCTGTTTAACAACTGTAACAGCTGTTATGTTTGCTTTTTCAAACATGCATATATGTATTAATTTGAATCGTATTCACAAAAAGATTACAAGGGGCTGAAAGCTCTTCAATCAAAGTGCATGTGTTGAACATACGTTGTCGTTGGGGGCTGGTGTATCCATGCCCCAACAGCGCAGACTGGCCATAAAAATCTCTAGACAAGCTGTCTGTCACAACACATCTTTGCCAGACAACATTCTTTACTGCCACTGAGAGTGGCAGTAAAAAAAAAAAAAAAAGGGTCCAAATCTTCAAGCAGCAATGCAGCGATCTCTCAAACTGCAATATGTCTGCAGCCAAATATGTTCAGAGGCCAGATTGTCAGCACAAAGCTGTAGGCTGAGTCCTTTTTCGCCGTGTTCTGGAACTTCTTAGAAATCAGCCAGCCAGGAGGACAAAAGACTGAGACGTCCATGTGGACTATCAATACATTTAAACCGGGGCATGCATTTCTCATAAAGTGGCTCCAAAAGCAGAGTGAGCCAATGGGAGGGCTGGATTGGGAAGGTGGTGGTGGTGGGGGTGCGCCTGATCGACCCATAAAAGGAACCTCAGTTATGAACAAGAGAGAGAAAAGGAGGAAGAAAGAATTAGGCAAAGGGGGAGAGGGGGAAAAAAAAAAGAGAAAGTGAAAGAAAAGGTCATGAGTGGCAGTTGATTTGAGGAGCTTCTGCGATGCCACAAAGGCCCATGACATCATCAGGTATTGAAGTGGGGAACGGAGGAGAAGGAGTTCTTTAAAAAGCTGGCCGCTCCCCGAGGCCGTAATTACATTTGCGCTAAACATGCCCAAGTGGCCCTGCGCTGTGTGGGGAATCATTTTCAGTGGTGGGGACTGGAGGGGCTGAATTAATCAGCTCTGTTTGCTGTGGGGACTCTTCATTAAAAAAAAATATATATATATTTCTCACCAAAAAGCTAATGTTCCAAAACAACCTCTGTCCCCGAAGAGTGTTTGTGCTTTGAACTATCTGGTCTTTTAGTTGTGAGAGTAAAGTCAACTCAAACATGCAACCTGTCCTTGTGTCATGAAAATACACAAAAAAAGATGTTTTACCCGCTCTAACCGCTCCCCTCCAACTCTGAACCTTTCCACAGCGCAGGGAGCATATAAAGCCTGTGCAGTGCATGGTGGGTAGGCATGGCGTGAAGAGTACGAGGAAGGAATGCTATTAAGTAAGTTATGCACATAATGAATCTGAGAAATGCTTGGGAAAACTTCAGCAACATTTATTCTCTTTCAGTTTAGCCTGTTTCTCAGTGAAAGGAGCAAGCCGAATGGTGAATACAGTAAATCATTCTTTAGTTCTGCTAGAGCCGTTTTCACCCGAGGCCATTGCCCACAAAGTCTTCATCTATTTACAGCCACACACCGAGTCCAACCTGGTGTCAAGTTTTTATACAGGCTCCAAATATACAATGCTTCCACTGTTCATTGTGTCAGTTTTTTTTCAACCATAGAGACAAGTTTAGATCAAATGTTGATGTAGTTTGATATAGTTGTAAATGATGTTTTAACTTTTGTTCAACACATGTAGCATAAATCAAACTTATACAGTTGTGTGGTGTGCAGGTGACAAATTAATCAGTTGTAGGATATTTGCATGATCGTGGCTTGTTTATTTGTGTCCAGTGCTGACGTGTCATCACCATCCTGATAGCCCCACAGAGGCTAAGTGCAGCTTAGCTTTCCCCTGATGATACCAGACTGCCATCAAGGTGACAAGGCTGTGGCGTGGATACTGTACACAAACACTTTAGGAATACCAGTGCCAAGAAACATCATGTTCACATGCTAATTTCACAATGACACTGCACAGTTTGATCCATCTTCTGGACAATGACTTAAACTGAGGTACTGTTTGTCCCATCAGATAATGTGAAGTCATCTTTAATAATTTTTTTCTGCTGGGATTAAGTTTGTACAGGTGGCATGTTTGAGCATGTCACCTGAAAGATAAAAGACAGGTAAAATAGGAATAGTCATTGCCCAGAAACATGATGAACATGCACTAATATTGCCCTTTGAAGAATCCTCCAAGACGAGATTTGGACTTTACTTTGGCAGCCAGTAATCATTCTCTAATGGATGTTTCTAACCTCCAGCTCTTATCCATTTTCTCTGCACCATAATCCATTTTATGGATGTTCCTCCATGATGGCCGCATGTTGTCATTGATGGTTTCCTTTCTTTATTTCTCCAAGGAATTAGAACACCTGTCTGCTCTAATCACTAAGTCCTTCCCAGCAGGAATGCCATCACTGAAACACCAGGCAGCTATCTGACATGGATAGAAACAACATGGTATGGATCCATGTTTGACAGCTGGAGTGAGCAACACGATTCAGAAGAGGACCAGACTGCTTCTCCAGCTGCAACATGACTCATTGATAGAACTCAGCAAAAGCTGTGGCAGTGATTTACAGCATAAATATGAAACATGCATAGATGAATTCGTATTTTTATGAGTCACTCGGATCCTGTGAAGGATTTTAATAAGATTAGAAATGACACATCAGGATTTTCCCAGAAGCTGAATCATCAAATAAAAAAAAACAAACAGACATTTTAGTTTTCCTTTAGTAAATTTCCTCATTGGCCACAAGAAGAACAGCACAACCCTTGCTACATAATTTTTGACACAATAAGTTCTATTTTCATCACCCTGAAAAACTATGTTGTTTCTCTCCATCATTTCAGGAAGTAGTCAAAAACATTCTGAGAATGTATTTCAGGCAGTTGAGTTTGCTCCGGTGGGCAACAACCTTGATGGCTATGAAAAAAAATCGACCAGTGAGTTTAACAACACCACCACTGTCTCGGCTGAGAAAATGAACAAGTTTCACTCAGTTTGTCTGAACGAAGAAGAGCCAACATTTGCAATACCCATCAGTGAGTTTCCCCTTAATGGAATTTTTCTCTGAATGTAAATAATGAGTAATGTTTGCTCAGCAATGAACAGTTTGCTTTATCAGTTTTTTCATGGAAAACAATTTGTCCTTGAATGAGCACAGGTGGTACACATGGACTTTTATGAAAGATCCCATTTACAAATTCACATGAAATACCCCTCCACCCACCCACATCTCCAGTAAGAGAGAGATAAGCATAGGAAATCAATCAATATCTAACCCAAATAAAACATACACACATAGACAGTCAGGGATACTGTCATAGTGGCTCATTGTCCTCACTGCACCATCTGCAAAAAATTAATATTGCATGCAAACATACATGATTTTCTTCACTGTTTTATTAAATTGTATTTATTTATTTTTGTTTGTTGGTTCATATGTTTGTGTTGACACAACAAATGACTAATGACACTACTGGTTCATGAGGGGGCTGCAGCATCCAACACACCATGCCGTCAGCTTCACACAATAAACAGACAAGCATAACAAATTTTATGCTGTGGTATGTATATTACAAGTATGCTTTATAGATAATTATTATTACCATAATATTAATGTTCTTGTGTATTGGATGTGGTGACATCTACTAGCTTGAATTCCAGAATACAAACAAATGAAACGCACCCCCCCCCCTCCCCCGCAAAGTTTTTATTTATTTATTTATTTATTTATTTATTTATTTATTTATTTATTTATTTATTCTTTGAAAGGCCTGATTCGGAACCAGTGTTTGTTTATGGTAAATGGACTGTATAGTGCTTTTCTATTTAATGAAGATACTCAAAGCTCTTTACATTACAATCTGTTCCCTCATTTACCCATTTGTACAGCACTCTGCTCCATCTATACTAATAATATTAAGTGCTTTATCACATTCATACACCGATGGGACACACATTGGAGTCAATGAGGGTTTCAGTGTCTTGCCCAAGGACACTTCGGCATGTGACTTCTGTTGGAATTGAACCCCTAACTCCCCCATTGAAGGATGACTGCTCTAACTACTCAACCACAGCCACCCAATTTATGTACTTTTAATTTTATTACTTTATTAGCTAGTGAAACGTTGCCTTTGCAGACGCCTTAAAAGGTAGAATTAGCACCTTGCTTGTTAAAAAAAAAAAAAAAAGTTAAAGTATTTGAATCAAGTGCAAAAAGTGACAGGAACCAAAGCGGAACCAAAGCTGATAGCTCAGTAAGGCAGGTGTTTTGGAAAATTACAGATGTTTCAAACAGAGTAGGTGATTTGTGCACAATCTCAGCATTTGTTTTGTTCTTACTTTAACAAAATCAATTGTGCAAATTTGGGATGCAAAATATTAAAAACAGGAACAAGTCTGCTTTGTTTTTTTTTTCTTCAATACTACGAACAGTTGTCTAAAATCCCTTAGAGAGGTCAAGGTCGAGAGCTTCAGATCTTTTTGCAAGGTGTTCCAGGATACAAGAGAGGAGTAAAAGAAGTCCCTTTTGCCTGGTTTGGTCCGCACTGAGGGGACACTGCATGTAATTATGTCTTGAGAGTGCACGTTGTAGCTGCAAGACGAAGTGACATGTAGGAGGAGATATATGAAGGCAACAGACCAAGAAGTGATTTAAGGATATGAAAATGTACCAGTGAGAGTGTGTATGAGTTATTCATGACCAGTTAACCAGTGAATACAGGGTGCAGTGATGAGTACGATAGTTACAGCCAGTTATGAATCTGTGATAGACAGTGTCTATGGTGCAGAGAAGAAAAATAACATTTAAAAGTTAGAATTTTATGTTCTTTAAATTGTAAAAGGTTCAGTAAAGTTGAGTTCAAGTTTTATACTATCCATCCAGTCTTAAGCTACGTTTTTGACAAGATGACCAACTAAGAAGTCTTGTTATGATCCTTAACAGTTGTAGAGGAGCAGAACTTGACTTTCTTTACCAGAACCAGCTTGGACCTGCAGCGGTACTTACAAACACACACATGCATATACTGTACTCACTCACACACAAAGTCCATGCTCAATAATCCAGTATAAAACCCAACAATTTTCAGTCAGGTCAGTGGACAGTTTCAGTGGACAGTTTCTTTTTTTTTTTTGTTGTTGTTGTTGTGCTGAAACATTTCATCTTCCATCCAGAAGGCTTCATCAGTCAAGTAAAAACACAGCTGATTCTTCCCCGAACAGCTTACTCCAAAGTGGAACAAACCAGTTATGATGGTGCTAAGATGATCTCTTTGGCACGACCCCTCCTCCAGTTCTGGTCCTCTTCCTTGTTGACAGTCATCTCAAACTGGTTCAAAACCCACAAAGTCTATGGTCAATAATCCAGGTATACAATCCAATAATTTTCAATTAGGTCATCTGGACAGTTTTTTTTTTTTTGTGTGCTGAAACATTTCACCTTCCTTCCAAAAGGCTTCATCAGTCTGATGAAGCCTTTTGGATGGAAGGTGAAATGTTTCAGCACAAAAAAAGAAACTGACCAGATGACCTGATTGAAAATTGGACTCACTCACATAGTTATAAACACACTCCCCTCAACTCATCGCCATCGCTGGCCTCCCTCCTTTTGCTGATGTGGTAACCTAGGTTGGATGCGATGCGCCAGGTTGCTGCAAAGCTCACTTGGGTGGCCTGTGCTGGGAGCCCCTCTCTCACTTCACCTTCACCCACTCCACATGCATATGTCTGATGTCATCTGTATGTTGCTTTTTGTGCTGAGGATTTTTTGCAATGTTATAAAAAATCATATCTCACACTGTGTCCTGTAGGGACATAGTGTGAGATATGATTATTTAAAAACTTTTTTTTTTTTTTAACTTTTGTCGTGTTCCCTTTTTCCTTATCAACAAAAAAAGGCAGCACTTCTCACGAGGCCGCAGCCTCTGGCACCCCGTCTACCCATGTTTATGTTGTTTGGTTGTTGTGTTTCTTTGGACGGGTTGTACTGAAATGACATTTTGTTGTGCTTCTCTGCCATGACAATAAAGGCAGATCCTGATTCTGATTTAAATACTATACCATTATTGTTTTATTCATATATACCTGCTTATTATTATTATTCAGATATTCATAATAAAACTACAAAATCTTACAAATGAATTGAGGACTTCATTTTAGTCTGTGTATTTAATTTGAAAGTATTATATTTAACCACGAGGAAAATAACTCACAATTTTGATTAATAAACATTGAGACTGATAATTAACAATTCCAATATTTTGGACTACTGCTACATACTGTATTTATTTACATCCACTTAAGTCAATCATTGTGTTTCCAGTGTCTCAACAAAGCTAGAGCTGTGTTTTGACATTTACAGTATACCTGAGTTCTCTTCTGACGGAAAGCATCCAAGACAAGTGTCTAGATTTAAAAATCATGTAGATGATAAATATAATCATCAAATACCTGGTTCTCATCTGATTATCTTCATGTCTGTCATGTTCTCCAGCAGCCTAATTAATAAAATGCTTTGCAGTTTTTCACCCCCCCCCCCCCCCCACACACACACACACACACAAAATTGTTCTTAAATTTCAAAAACTATCCATTTAAACCTTGGCTGCATAACTCATGGGCCACTTAGTTATACTACTTATAACCAAGTGGCTACATAAAATAGATAACTTACCATACCATACCATACCAGTTTATTTATAGAGCACTTAAAACAGCAACAAGGTCAATCAAAGTGCTGTACAATA
>JARVGQ010000759.1:23233359-23243562 GCA_031762355.1 Hypsolebias martinsi | reverse complement strand
AGACTGAGGAAGTCTTTCGGACGAAAGACGAAACGTTTCTACAATTTTTTTTTTTGCTTTGTTTTGTTTTGTTTTTTGAATGTCCAGAGGACCAGATTTAGCTTTTTTAGATTTTTATACCTGGATTATTGATCATGCATCAGGGTATTGAGGGTTTTAGTTATAGAAATAGTTTTTTTAAATTATCCTGCTTTTTCTGTTTCCCTGAAACCCCCTCCTGTGCTCTCACGTCAATAAATTGCTACCATAGCATGACTCTCTTGGACTGAATAATGATGCAAGAAGATGAGGCTTGCTAGCACAATGGATGGATCATACACTGTATCTATTGTGACTACCATGGTGTGCTAAGATTCATAACTGTTGTAACTACCATACCCGTCACTGTACTCATTGGTCAGTTGGTCATCATTAACTTTACACAGACTTTCACACTGGTACATTTTCATCTTTAAATAATTCCTTGGTTTGTTACGTTCATATAGCCCCTCCCACATGTCACATCGTTAGCGCAGTCACAGGGTGCGTTCTCAAGACACAATTACCTGCAGCATCCCCTCAGTGCAGACTGAACTCTGCAAAAATATATTTTCTACTTTGATCTCTGGGGTTTTAAACAATTGATAAGTTCAATAGAAAAATCAAAGCATACATGTTTTTAGTATTTACCCTGCTTATCAGGCACCTTGATTGTATTGTTTTAAAATGCTGCTTTTTTATTTTATAGTAGTTTATTGTTGTCTGTACCTTATATGTTAGTCTAAAACAGGTCTCTCTTGAAAATGAGTCCTTGTGACTCAATGAAACTAACCTGTTTAAATAAGGGTTCAATGAATATACTGTATACTGTATTCATGTTTCCATGCCTTTGTCAAGATCAGTATCATAGCCTAGACATGTGACCATTGTTGCCACTTCTTCTACAGATTCTCCACAGCCAAGCCACACCAGTATGTGTGGACAAAGCTGCCACCATGCTCCCTACACTCCATCCCAGATCCTGATACCCTGAAAAAAGAATGTTCCACGACCAAACTCCATATTATGCTCCTGAAAACCTCATCAAGACCATATTCTATCAAGCTCATCCATGTGGGCCTTACTTTACATACATAATAGTCATATTGTGTCCACAGCTATGTTGACAAAAGCAAAAAAAAAAAAAAAAAGTTTACCAGAGTTTTCAGTGAACGCAGTCCTTCTGAAGCTGTTTCAACTCATCCCATCATCGGGGGAGCAACTGCACTTGTTTTTGCTAAAATTCTCTTAAGATGTGTTTTGTTGCTTTTTGCTTTTCTTTTACATGCAAACATTATTTAGTTTGTCATATGAGGTTCTTTGTTTTATAATAATCGATTTGTGCAGGATGAAAAAAATTAGGCAAAAGATATAATTGTGGAAAAAAAAAATTCTGACCCCATCTCTTGTCTCAACTGGCTCGTTTGTTTCACTGTGGTGTCCCTCCACACACGATGAGAGGCCCGTTAAAGGCGTTCCACTGGGAGCAAGGAAAGTGGAGAGACTGCCGCTTTCCTTCTCTCACCGGGGTCGTATTTGTGAGGGTTATCAAGCGGTTCATTTAAATGAGGGCTGGTCACAGCAGGAACCAGCTGAACAAAGTTACCATTACCAACGCCTCTGCTGCGCTGCTCTCACTCTCTACTAATTGGGTTTGACTGCATTTGGTTAACTCTACAGAAGGAGAAAGGAGGGTGGAAGGGTTGCACTGAAAATGAAGTGTGTCAGTTTGTCCAGACATGGTGGCACTTTGAAAAAAAAAAAAAAAAGAAGGAGGGGGCCACTCCCTGAGCTTGTTAAACAGATATTGAAAGGGGGTGTTGGGTGAGGCTCGGTGGGTCACAGAGCAGACCTAGTCAGTTTAGAGACTGGAACAAGCCAACTCTGGTCTGCACTTGCACAAGCACAATCACCTCTGGTGGTCCCAGCTCATTTCCTCAGTCAGCAGGAGTACTGACACACTGTGGACAGCAGTGCATGGACACCCACACAGACATGTAACACGTGAACATGTGCAGAAACACCCCTAATCTGTAACCACTCCCACTGAAAGCAAAGCACTGTTGTTCTTAAGGTTATCTTGCAGTTCTCACTTTAAAAAAATGGCTTTGATTTGATCTTTAACAACATTTGACATGAGTGAAGGGGAAGTCAGAGGGCACCAAAAACTCAATATGTTTGAATCAGCAGCTTTTTTTTTATCTCAAGGGTAACACTGACACTTTTCCTTCGACTAAAATGAGAGCCATACAGTTAAACACAGTTAACTTCTCTGACACATTGCAACGTCAGATAATTCTGACCATCAACCAACTGAATTCTGAAGCAACAGGGGACAAAGTTGTTCAAATGCTGTTTAAATGCCACCCATCCTTGGTATCAGATTCAAATAAACAAAGACAAATGATAACTTGATTGGCCTGCATTTTTTTCAGGAATGTTTTCTCCCTTCTCGTCCACTCTTTGCCTGGCATCATGCTAAAAAGGGAATCCTTGTTAATTTTATTGCAGCAGTGTCAAAAAGGCTCCCATCGAAGAAGCAGTAAATATTCTAACAGTGTCTAGATGCAAGGCCATTCCTGCTGGCTCCAGGCACTGAATTAGACCAGCCTGGTTCTAGTTAGACAGTCATTAAAGAGATCTTACAGCCACAGCAAATGGTTTCCTGTCCTGAGTGCTTAACTCCTGTAGTAGGAAATGTCCTGGGCCGTAAAGGGTGAACCAAACTTCCTGAACATTTTTTAAACTTACCACAGAGGGTATCCGACGTGTTCCATTCATTCTATGTGGCCAATCAAACAAGACCCCGCCTGACCCTGACATGGCACTGACCGTTTAAACAGGTGGTGTCCATTTTTGGTGTTTAATATGGGAATGGCAGGCTTCTTCAGTCGTAAGGAAAGCACTCAATCTGGTATGAAAAAAATAAACAACTCTCAGAAAAAGTTAAAATAATCATTGGAGGCTTCATTGCTGTATAAATATCATTCATCAAGGTGGACGTTTTTTGTGAGCTTTTTTAGTGGGTCAAGCTACTTTGCTTTATGCTCCAGCTGGTGTTAGTCATGTGTTACCACTGAAGCATATTGTAGGTAGAAAGCAGACTTCTCATCAGCTGAAATAAATCTCCCTTTCAAGCTACCTTCCTCTCTAGCAGCTGGTAAGCAGTCGGTTTATTCGCTCCCCTGACAGCAAAGGTGTTAAGACCTGAAAGGCAGAGCACCTGCTGACTCCACTTTACAAGTGAATCTGTCTTTCTTTTCCAAAAAAAAAAAAAAAAAAAGGATCTCCTGCTCTCATTGCATACTGTTAGATCTCCAACTGAAGTAAAAACCTGGCGTACAGCACGCATCATCTATTAGTCATGTGTAACGCAGCACAAAAGGCTGGGTTTATGGAGCTTTGCTTCATGAGGCCTTGCATAATGCCAGAGACACTGAGTTGAAACAAAGAATTAAACAAAAAAATTACATTACAACAACAGAGAGAGTGACTAATATCCCTGGAGATGACTACTTCCATGACTGTTATGAATCAACACACTCCAGAGTCAATGAAAGTACTGTAAATGTCAACTTAATAGCTGGCTATTGAAGGTGTCTATGTATTAAAAGGAAAAGGTGAACAATGCTCTTATTGTAAAAGACATGGGGTTGTTGGCAGGTCATTTTCCTAAAGTTCGTGTGCAGTCTGTTCACCATGAGTGATGACTCCGTAATACATAAATACACAATGTATTGCAGCATTATTTAAAAAAGGTATAGAAAAATCTAACTCCATAAGGAAACAAAATAAATACCTGTTGCGTCTAGTCCACATTTGCACACCACATATAAACAAAACGCATACAATGGGTACTGTTTTTATAGTGACAATGTCTACAGAAGCAAATATGTAACTCCAGAGCAGAGCGTTTGCTATAATGCTGTCCAGTCATTAATCTTTGGCTGAAGAGAAAACAGAGAGTTCACTCATGGCAGAATCAGCCTGGCCCTGGGACGGAGATTAGCGGTCTAATGAAAGCAAAACAAAGCTGGACATGTGAAATTTATTGGCACATTTAGAAAAGCAGCCCCAGAAGGACACTGCCACCAATAATCATTTCAGAATCCCGGTCAAGTGCCGTTTCCTCAGCCAGACGCAATCTAGAGAGGGGATATTTGTGGAGTAGCTGAACAAACATAGATTTGCTGGTATCTCCATCTTTCCCAGCAGCTGGGAAGGCGGAGGAAAGGCAGGTCGCTGGTGTGTGCTGGCTGACACCCCTTCTTGCTGAAGTTGACTCCTGGGAACAACACTCTGTCCTCCTGGCTCCTCCTGTGACCTGCCACACTGTATAGCAGATGTAAGAAACTTAAGGCCCGAGGGCCAAAGGTGGCCCTTGGACAATCTCCATCAGGCCCCCAATATCCTCAGTTAAAAAAAAATAAAAATAAAAATAAAATAAATAAAAAAACAACAATTTATAAATGAGAAATAAAACATCTTACTCAAAATGTCCTGATGCATGCTCAATAATCCAGGTAGAAAAATCCAACATAGTTGAATAGGTCCTCAGAACAGATTGAAAAAAAAACTAATACATTGTTGAAACGTTTCGTCTTTTATCCAAAATAATTTGTCAGTCTGAAGAGCATCAATAAGCTCAGTCTCATAAATATCCCCTTCTCATAGTGGATTGATCAGCCAAAACTAGGTGTTCACATGATAAAGGAGGACCATAAGCCTAACATCCAATTGTTAGTGCCCTGATGGACACTTGCTATTCACAGGGGCCTGAGTGATACTAGCAATCTTATGCAAAAAGAAATTAAGACATTTTTTTTAAAGTTATTCCAGAACTAGACTGAAACTTAAAGGCTTAGAAATACAAATTTGCACATTTGTTTTGCATATTACCTCTAACATGTTTAACATGTTAAGCTAACATGTGTAATATATTGTCACAAGAGCCAGTTTACAGAATATGTATTTTATTCCTAAAATATATTGGAAGGACTTGTTTTATAAAACGTGTTAACGA
The DNA here is from genome assembly GCA_031762355.1 of Hypsolebias martinsi. Lineage (NCBI taxonomy): Eukaryota > Metazoa > Chordata > Actinopteri > Cyprinodontiformes > Rivulidae > Hypsolebias > Hypsolebias martinsi. The sequence continues at coordinate 23,238,521 of JARVGQ010000759.1, read as the reverse complement.
TGCTACAACAAGATAAAGCCTGAACATGGTCTTCCATGTAGATTATCTGTAATAAAGAAGATTTATTTTCCATTACGCCATACAGCTCTTTGATTGCATTAAACATCTTGATGTGGTCCTTTGGAAAAAGATGTTGCCTACCTCTGCTGTAAAGTGTAAAGGTTTACCATATTCCACCTCCAAGGTCCTTCATTTTGATTTGCTGCATCACAGTGACTGGCCAGGTTTATCAACAGGACCAAACTACTTCTAGTGTTACAGTGATTTTTTTTTTACTTGTGATTTTTATTGTCATTCATAATTAAAGAAACCAATAACACAAAATAGTATCACAATATTTTCTAGGTGCTAAAGGGGCTTTAACACCCCCCAAAATGAATATAAAATGTCAAATATTATCAGTGTGATGTGAGTTCTGTTGCATTCCTGTTAGTGAGTACAATCACTGGAGATGCAATGTTGCTAAATACCCCAGTGCATAATCTGTTTATTTATCAGTTTCTTTCTTTCTTTATTGTTTGCTTGTTTGTCAAAACTACCAGGAAATAATCTAGATAAAATTGAAGTTATCTGATCCGATGGCAAGTTTCTTAATGTGAACCACATGCAGCAAACTCAGAGGAGGAGGAAATGGCACTTCAAATGACCATTGTTCTAACTCAAAGCCAATCTGGAGATAATGACATGAACATAAATAGTGCACAATCATAGATAACATCTTTTAAGTGTTATCAGTTAGATAACACCATTACGATACACAGTTTATAGTCTTGTTGATGTGATCGTTTCTAAAAATATGGCAATAAAAATCTGCATGTCTTGTATTTTTGAAAGAGAGTAGATTAAAAAGGTTGACCCAACAGATCAAATAAAATCAGGTTCCCTTGCCTTCAAGCAAAGTGAGATAGAGTAATAATACATTTATAGAATCTGTTTTGATTGAATCTGACTGTTAGATTAAAACCAACAAACTTTTGTTGAACTGTGTTCACATTTTTTTTTCTTTATCTTTGACATGACCTACTCAAACATAGCTACTATAGGCAGTTCCCACTTTAAACTATGATTGTTTTTCTTTGTGAGAAATTATACTGGAAGGTCAGTTGCTATGCTTTTTTGTTTAACTCTATTGTGCACCAGGGTAACCACAAATTAGAGATGATTCCTGCTTTTGCCCTTTGCCCTCAGTAATTTGGTCTTTTCTTACCCATTCTTCTTGCACTGTAATCCTACACCACCCCCCTGAGCCCAGTTAAATTATTCCCTTCTCTAAACAGGCCTCTAGGTGCATCAAGGTTCAGTGACCTCTGGCCAACAATTCCAGATATTCAGAAGATGGTAAAGTTGGTCTGATACGAAGCATGATAATCACAGTGTTAACATAAATTTACATGCTTCATCTGAAAGTCTCTGTGTTTTACAACAGTGCATTTGTTGAGATCTTAGATTTTATTTTACCAGAATTTTCCACAAATTTAGACAAATAAACATGTTGTTCAAACACAAGGTGGATGGCAGATGGATGGACACATGGACGGAGGGACTGACAGATAGATAGATAGATAAAATTCATATTTCATATGAAGTCATCCATAAAGATGTAACAACCCTACAATACGAGAGTAGTGTAATAAAACTTAATATGATTGTGTTAAAAATAAACAGTAAATTTTTATTGACTGTCATTGTCTTTAGGTGAGCAATGTCTCTTGTTTGCAGGCCAAACAATGATGTCACAGAGTAGCACAAGTTTTACTTGAGTCTGGACACAAGCAGTTGATCTTTTATTGTTTATTGCAGATGGCAAGTGGCTGAAAGGTCATGTAACATACAAAGTCTGTTTTGGTGCCAGAAAGCCTACATATCTTGATAGTATTAACAGGAGTAAATCACAATTGTCTTTTACTCTTTTACCTCTGTTGTCAAAACAGATGAGTCATTCTGAAAAGCTATTTTTTAATACTGAGATCCTTTGGGAGGCCAGGCCTACATTAAATGGAGTCTGCTCATTATCACATTGTAGCATCCCAGAGAAACCGGGTTTCTCGAAGCCCGAGCCAAGCTGCAAGGGATGCTGGGTAAAATGGTGGTATTTGTGTGAGTATTGTGTTTTGTGTTAATGGTTGGAGTGTGGAAATAGGTTACCCTGTTTGACGTCATGTTCAGGTTTGGGTTGACATCTGTGCTTTGGTCTCTATTCATGGTTGTAAAACTGATACCATGAGTTTCAAGTTGTTCCCAGTGTATTTAAGGGGATAGCACCTCCTGACAAAAAGGAAGAAGAAAGTTCTGTTTAATAGTAAAGAGTGATGTCACACAAGCATAAATCCATCTTGTACACTTGCTAGCACCTGATACAATATCATATATGGTAGCCAATATGTTCTAGTTTCACGCTAGCGAAAGCCATCAGGGCATAGGTCTACACTATAGGTGTAATGGATGTTTACAGAAATAAAATTGTTTCCAAGGAAAATACCATCCTAAAAGACATACAATCAACATGTAACTGCTTATACCACAAACACACTTCCCAATGACAGAATATGGACATGTACTTTCTCCAAGAATCCAGCACAATGGGGGTTGAAAAGGAGGATTTATTTTATGGCTATACAGGGCCTAATGGCTTTTGGCTCTAACCACCCTTCTTCTTTTTCTTCTTCTTCTGGAAGAACATAGCTGGTCACATCACTGTCTTGTAAATCTTTCCTTTGACCTTTGCTCTCACTCATTCCTTGCAAATCACTCTTGAAATGTTCTCCATTGACTATCCTTCTTGGACTCTCTTTGTCACGTCTTTGTCACCTCCTTACCACACTTCCTGTTTCCCTGGACAGTGAACCCTATTTTTTTTTAAGTCCTGCCACTTTTTGACTTCTGCTCACTGTAGGCTCAGTGTTCCATCTGCCTCCTTCTCATTCACACACCAAATACTCTGTTTTACTATTGCTAACTTTTATTCCTCTTCTTACAAGTGCATACCTCCACCTCTCTAATTTGTTCTCTTCCACCAGTTCCCTGTTCTCACCACAGATCAAAATGTATGACCTCATCTGTTATGTATGTCCATCACCAGGGCAAACAAAAAGAGGCTCAGAGTTGACACTTGATGCAATCCCACCTCCACCTTGAAGCTATCTCTCACTCCAACAACACATCTCACCACTGTCCTGCTGTCCTCATACATGCCCTGTACCTGTCTAACGTACTTCTCTGCCAGTCCAGATTTCCTCATGCAATACCACACCTCCTCCCTCGGCACTCTGTCATATACTTTTTCTAAATACACAGACCCAATTAAGATCTTTCTGACCCTCTCTGTAGTTCTCCGTCAGCATTCTCAAAGCAAGCATGGCATCTGGTGATCTTTCTCGGCATGAAAACATACTGCAGCTCACAAATAGGCATCTCTCGTCTAAGTCTAGCTTCAACAACTTTCTACCAGATCTTCATCGTGTGGCTCATCAAATTAATTCCCCTGTAGTTGGTATAACTCTGTACATCACCCTTGTTGTCAAAAATGGGCACCAGCACATTTCAGGTTCAAGATGAAGTTGTGTTTATTTGCCAAATGCAAGGATAACACAAGGTTAACGGTACAATGAAATGCTCATGATGAGAAGAACCGATGAAAACAAAGAGCACATCATAAAACTAAATCATACAATAAGGGTACAAAATAAAGTTCCAAAAAGTGAAAAAAAAAAAAAAATTGCAAGGTCCTAAAGAAAAAAGTAAACCACAACATGGTAGAATACAACAGTGAAGGTAGGATGCATTTGTATGAATAAATATTTCAAGGTAGTAATATAAGCTAACATGTGCATGATATATGTTGTGCATAATTAACATCCTACACAGGTTGTGTGTGACAGGTTATTGCACAGGTAATGAGTAACACTGAGATTGAATTATGAAGGTAAGGTAGATATATAGATACTGTATCATACTGTTTCATTCATGATACAGCCACATAGGGCAGCAGTATAAATAAATTAGTTGTCACAGATAATATTAGTCATAATAGTTGTCACAGATGTGGCTTGGTGTAATGTTTTTGCCAGTTGTTCAGTGTTATATATCAAGAGTTTAGTAATCAAACAGCTTGTGGAGAATAGCTGTCCTTTAGTCTTTATACACAATGACAGACTCATGTATTGTCTGCCTGAGGGTAGCGGATGGAAGAGACCTTGTGCTTGTTGAGTGTGGTCTTTAATGATGCTGCATGCTTAATGCAGACATTAGCTGTGGCGGTGTCGTGTATGGTGTGGAGACTGCTACCAGTGATGTCCTCTGATGTTTGCACCACCCTCTGTAGAGCTTTCTGGCTCTGACTGGTGCAGTTCCTAAACCACCCTGTGATGCATCCTGTCAGCAGGCTGTCTATGGTACACCTATAAAAGTTTGCGAGGATGCTGGTGTTCGTACCAAACTTCTCCATTTCTCAGACATTTTCTCACCCTGAAATATGTCATTTAATATCAGCCAACATATAGCATCAGGCTTCTACTTCGACCTTCAGACACATCACCCTATCTGACATTCTTTTCACCTCTACTTCATTGTTTGACAACTCCTCCTTCAGGGACACCCTACTCCATATTTCTTTCCAATCACACTATAGTAAAACAGTTTAAACCATGTCCCAATGCTCTGAGCCTTGTTTCTCTTCCACTTAGTTACTTGGACACAAAACATCTACCTGCCGTCTCTTCTGTATCATGTCAGTCAGCTCTCTAACTTTGTATGTCATTGTCCCCACATTTAATGTGGCCATCATAAATCCAACATTTTTGACTTTCCTCTTCTCCATCTGTCTCCTGACATGTTTCCCTCCTTGTGGACTTCAACTATTAGTAGCACAATTTTGGGCAGCAGCCTGTTTGTCAACAGCACTGCTGATTGTTGTTAACCTGGGCCTCAACTGATCAGATATGGTGTTGCTTAAAAAAACTCACATGTTAGTTTTGGCAAAAGTGTTTTATGTGATTCTCTTCCTGAAACAACCATTTACCTGGGCATGGGACCGGCATAAGATACACTGGTTTGTGCTTCTCAGTGGCTGGTTTTGCTTGAGATTTTGTTATCTCTACTTTTTTCTATAATGGTCATTGTTTTTTTTTTTTTTTTTTTTTTTTTTTTTAATTAAAAATTTTTTT
>JARVGQ010000759.1:23159015-23169249 GCA_031762355.1 Hypsolebias martinsi | reverse complement strand
TACATTCTCTCAGTTTAAACTTTTGATCTGTGATTTGTGTTCTATTCTGAATAAAATATTAGATGTTGGCACCTCCATGTCATTGAATTCAGTTTTTATTCACAATTTGTTTAGTGTCCCAACTTTTTTGGAATCCGGTTTGTAGATTTAACTACATTGAATGACACTATAATATTGACATGAGTCCACATAAATAATCTAAATAAAACTATATAAAATGATACTGTATTGTCTAATTGTATTTATCTTATCTGGTATTTGTCTTGTACACACTGAATTTTTTCATTTATTCATTCATTCAACCTTTAAACTGATAAATCACATTGAGCCTCGAAGGCTCATTTACAAGTGCGATCTGTTGGACAGACAATAAAAGTGGTGAAAAATTACACATAGGGTTTGGAGGCAAAAAAAAAAAATCCTAACAAATTTTTGATCTCTGTTTGAAGGTCAGAAATATGGTAATGAAAAAAAGTCTTGCACACAAGCACATAATGACGCCGACATTACGCAGAGAGGGGAGGAATGTGGAATACTCAAGGTGGTTGAGCCAGAGGCAGAGTCCCTGCACACTCAGGGGGTGTGGGCGGCTGCCTAGGATGGCAGAAGGTTTTGGGAGAGAGCGTTAGGTTTACAAAACTTCTCAGGCGTGTTGAGATAAAAACGGCCTGTCAAGGCCAGTCCGGGGAGCCGAATGTCAGATAAACACGATTGTTTTGGAAACAGGCAGAACTTTAATGACATTTACCTTCAGTCTGTGTCAGTCCACTTGCTTCCGAAAATGTCCCAATTAAAAATGGCCACACCAATGGAACGTGCCTGAGAAAATCCCTGAGATCTAATCCATTCAGCCAAAAGTCTGGGTTTTTGAGACATGAACCAAGCCATCATGTAAGGCAGGCAGCCTGACCAGGTCCAGATTGCTGCCAACGTCTTCCTTGTTTGTTGATAGACCAGGAACCAGCCAAAACCAAAAATAAATAAATAAAATAAAATAAAAAATAAAAAAAATATATACAGGTGGTCCCCGAGTTACAAACGGATTCAGTTCTTACGGCCTGTTCGTAACCCGATTTTTCCGTAACTCGGAGCGCCGGCCACATGGCGGCCGTAACTCCGGATTTTCGGCCTTATCTCGGAGCGCCAGCCACATGGCGGCCGTAACATCTTTTTAAACACATTTTTTTCAATGTAAAACAACAACAGCGTACTTAGAACACCATTTTAATGTGTTTCCAAGCAGTTAGCTAACAAAATACCCCCCCAAAAAAATCGGAAAAAAAATAAACCCATAAAATGCTGCATAAAAAAGACAACGTAAGGTGTGATGACGTCACTGGGGCGGCGCCGTAAGTCCGAATTGCCGTAAGTCCGAGTTGTCATAAATCGATGGCGCCGTAAATCGGGGACAACCTGTACTGCCAAATATTTAATGTGAGTTATCTCTTACTGTGGTAAACCCTGTGGAAATTAGCAGCTAAAAAAAATACAAAACCAAAAAAAAAAAAAAAAACCTTTATGTGAAATAATGTTAGTCCACTGAGACATCTTGAGTGCAGAAGTCAAACCGTTTCCAGAAACACAACCTCCGTGTGTCAGACCAAAATATGAACATTGCTTAAGAGTCATTCAAACTGTGACAAAGGACTTGCCTTCTTTTCTCTGAAATGAAAAATCCAGCTCAGCCGAGACAATGGCATCTTCAGGTTGAGTCATTTGCCTCAGTGGCTGATAGATCACCTTCCCTGCTTTACTTGTGTGGTTTGGGGCAATTTCATTTTCCGACCCCTCTCAGAAGTTATCTAAATGGATTGTACAATAATCTGTTGTGCCCTGAAACCACACAGAAAACAATTATTCTGTGTTCAAATGTTTGACAGGAAAAATTAGTAACAATCACAGAGAGCAGGTGTTTTTCTTTTTCCTTCTGTTTTTTTATTTTTTTTATCCGCTCTCTGAGTGCCCGCAGCAGCCAAAAAAAAAAAAAGGTTGTGTACAAGGCTAGTATTGATTTTGAAACCATTTGACAAAGGATAAATAAGACAGGAGAGAAGGGAGGCCTTAGCCATGAGCTTTTTGATCAATCAACATGTCACAGCTGGAACTAAATTCAATTCTTATTTATCAAAATCCCCTGCATGTTTAGAATGCTCCGCAACAATACGTGTGAGCGATGCTTAGCAGGCGTTTGAGCCATAAACAACACTGTGACGAGCATGGATTTCATGACAGAATTACTTTGCCAAGAAGTCTTCATCATGTAAAGACAATGCATTTATTGAAACTATATAAGGTCATATGTAACAATTTACTGATGACAAACATGCTATGAGACAAAAAAAAAATTAAACGCAAACCTTTAATGACCAAATCGTTGGGCTTTATAAATTTAAAAGACGTAGTTGCTGCACAATGTCGAGCACTCATCTACATTTATGTCCAATTTCCCTAAATTCCTGTAATTTTAGCAAACCGTTCTCGTACGGTTCTAAAGCGGAGGTCAAAGGTCAGAATCCAGTCTATCGTTTCACAACAATGCAGTCTGATGAGTGATGAGCATCAATACTCAGGCTTTAAGGGTGATTAAAAAAAATCTATTTCCAGTCATCTATACATGGGCGTGTTCAAAACATCATTTGACTTTTGGTATTTTTGCAGCTAAAGAGGAAGGAAGTCACTTACTTCCCACCCTACTCACTTGGCTAATCACTCTAACAGTAACTTTATGATATTATCAGATGTTACAAAGTGAAGAATGAGGAAAAAGCTAATTTTAGAGGTCTGAAAGAACAGTCATCAACTTTACACCAAGTTTATCACTTAGGGTTCAACAACAACCTGAAAAATAATCATGGAATAAGTAACAATTCACTCAGAAGCTTCATCTTGCTGCACATTTCTCTGTAGAGCTGCGCTACATCATCTAATTTACAATACTTTTTTTTATTTTATGCTGCATGATAAAATAAGCAATTTTTAATTATTATTACAGCAATGTGATGTACCTAACATTTCGTGGGGTGCACAACAAAAAGATATAGAACGTGTCGAACAGTGAGGGCAGCATGTTTGCCTCTGTTGACAACTTAGTGCCTTCAGGTCGAGTTTCTTCCAAGTTATTGACCCAGTCTGGCTATCAGAGCCTGTTCTTTTGTACAATGCACAAGAAAATAGTTGATGCTAAAGATTAAAACAAAACAAACTCATTGCATTTTGTTGAAGAAAGAACATATAAAGATGACAGAATCAACAAAGACAGGAGAGTAGGAGCTGAGTCTAAATCTGTTCAACAAAGCAACTGAAAAGTAAATGTTTGTTGCATTTTTAATGAAAAAAAAGTTTAACAGTTAACAGAAATTACTTTCACCTTAATGTGTAGTTTGGGTAAAATTTCGTATACAGATGGCGTTTTTAGTTGGGTTGCTGCTCCATAATTACAACTGCATTTAACAATTACTACCTTGTGCAAGTGCATGTTGTTTTTTCCCAAATTAGTGTATTCAGCTTTGCTTTTGATTATTTCATGTTTGTTTTTTTTTTTTTCCCAGTATAATTAGAACATGCTACTGGATGCCACGAATTTCCCCCCGGGATTAATAATCTACCTGTTTATCTGTCCGTCCATCTATCTAAAACTATGACTTCTGTTTGGTGACAGTGTATTGTGCAGAATGCTGGACAGTGTGCAGACTAGTTCAAAATTGTAGTCTAAATTGTTTTGGTAATTTATTTTATTTTATCAGGTGGTGTGTGTGTGTGTGTGTGTGTGTGTGTGTGTGTGTGTGTGTGTGTGTGTGTGTGTGTGTGTGTGTGTGTGTGTGTGTCAGTGGGGAGCATGGTCATGTTCTGTTTTCAAGGATTTCCTTTGAAAAGAGCACCAAGAATATCCAATGCTTGCATTTGACTTAGAGATGCCTCTGCAGTAAAATATGCTGTTGTAGGGTTGTTGTAGCATAAATTCAGTCACCATGCAAGGTAAAAGACCAAATATTAATTTGCACTGATTCCACTACAGTCTCAGATAAAATGTCAGGTCTGGTTTTTGCTCTTTTTTGGCCATGTCACTATATCATTACCACAAATTTTCTTTCTGTTGTTAAAGGGTATTTTACCAACTCTTCTTGTGCTTTTCCTTATCTTCTGTTTAATTGATGATGGTTTTAACTTTGAATTAAAAAAAAAATAAAAAGATTATCTAACACCAGTCAGTGGTGCTCTTACAGGAAATAAAGAAGCAGAAAAAAGGGGATATTCCTGTAAGTGGAGTGCAATTCCGGGTAGTTCCATAATATAAAAGTGACTGAACAAAAATGTCATGTAGTAATACTACCAGTAGTTATTGTTTGAAGATGCATCATCATAGAAAAGATGGTAATAATGTGATGCATTGCCTTTAATTCCTTGGTTTACAATTTGTTCTGGGAGCAATTCAGTAGATAAGTAGATCATAAATATTATATAAACATTATACAACAGTGCACTGTGGTTTCCCCTGTCACAGTTCATCAGAAAGCAGCAGAACCTCTGTCAGACAATGTGAGAGGAAAAACATTACGTTGAAATTTAGGTACATTTCTGACTATAAAATATTAATCTTGAATATTTAGCACCAGCTTGATTATACCAAAAAATAAATAAAAAAAATATACAGACAAAATTAATGTTAGGAGAAGCTAGGGTTCCCTCAACACAGATCCATTATTGAAATCACAAATGTAAAGCTTCGGTGCTGTCCAACACGTGAGTAATCAGAGTGAAACACTTCAGACTTCACAGTAAAACGTGCAATAAAAAGTGGCTGTTTTGACAGTTTGGATTTGGACTAAACCGGGATTAATAAAATCATTTTTCTCACAAATGTCCCCCTTCAAACCACGACATTCCATTATTATGAATAATGCATGCATTGAATTAAGTGTTTAATGTCATTAATATGTCTCATTAGTTTGCCGTGCGGGCAGGAGATTTTCTGGTGTGTGGCTCCTCCATCAAAAAGAGGAATGGGGAGGTGTGTGTGCGGTGGGGGGTTAGCTTGAAGGGAGAATAACAGTATTTGCATTGAGCACTAGGCGCCATTGTGTCACTGTCAAATGGAGTGTTTGTAATGTCTCCTTTTTGCTTTGCTGTAGCATGAGCTTTATTCATTTCAAATATTTTCAGCGATGCATTAGTGTCAGGATGTGTCGGTTCCATTTCTCAGACACGGGCAGAAGCCTGACAGCCCAGGCGGATGTGTAAATACAACAGAAAACACTTAACTATGAGATCATCTGCACTGGGTTATTAATCTGGCTTTTTTAAGGGCCTGTGTGGCCTGACTCCATCTACGAACCTCCTAGCCTGGTGTTGCAAAACTCTGAACCAGGTTCTCCTAGTGGAAAAAAAAAAATCCATTAAGGAGATGGATGTATTTTGAGGATGGTTGGAAAACAAAAGGTGCACACAAGTGTTTTTTGGGGGTGGGTTAAGGCATAAAGGGCACATGTACAAAAGGCCTCTTTGTCTGGATGGGTTACAAAATACCACACAGGACTCAATGGCTCCTGCTGCTGCTGTGAATCCACACAGCTTCTTAGCTGATGAGTAAGTCCTTGCTCATCAAAACACAGACAGAAACCTGCTTTTCACAAAAAGGCCAAAGAATAAATATATGAGCTATGTGTCTACAAAGTGTCTGTAATTTTTTTTTTTACACACAACAGAAGCATTAAAACATCCATGTCCATCAGCACGTGGAAACTGTCAAGCATACTATTGCTTGTAGTTGGTATTCCAGGTCATGTCCCTCACACAGAATAGCTCTCAGTCTCATTTCTTAAAGGCACACCACGAAACTTGGAATGGCCACTAAGCATGTACTGCCATGCATTAAATATGAACAGCTCGAATGAAAAGTGATTCACAACAGTAAAGTTGTAGACTGCACTTGTTTTACCTTAAGTGTATTCATAGTGATCTATTGAGGTCATTCTTGGCACAAGTCACAGCATATATTGTCTACACTCCTTCACAATGTTGAGCTCTAGAGATACCATGAATCAAAATTGTAGTCCATTCTCCTTTCAGCGCCATGCATTTTTGTTGCTGCTGTTTTGTGTGTGTGTGTGTGTGTGTGTGTGTGTGTGTTGTTTGCCAGATTATCATTGTCCCATTGCACTGCTCTGCCCATGTCCTAAAAGTGGGAATGCTTATTTTGTACACGAGAGTTAAAGCTTTTGTTGTTCAGTGTTCTCCTAATGAGAGATTGATGGATATTAGGAGGACATTAGATTTATTATCTTGGGGTCTTTTGTTTTGTTGTAGGCTTTTAATGCTTTGCTTTGGGAGTAATTTTAGTTGGTTATCCAGTCCTGGGAGGAATATCAATAATGTGGAGATATCTATCTGTACATAGTGTCTGAATGGTTTTCTTACTTTTTCCCCCCCAACAAAATGAGTGTTGGCAATTGTTTTACTTAGAGCCTAAAAAAATAAAAAGATAAAAATAATAATAATAAAAAAAAATATTCTGGCAAAAATACACTTGTAAAAATGTGTTTGAAAATGTAATACAGTATTGATATCCCCCCGTTTATACTGTAAATAGGTTTAAAATAAATGAGATTTCCATTTAGACCAAATTCTCTTCCTAAAGGTTTACATTCACCTGCCCCCATTGTGCAGAAGTGTGGCAATATTTCGAATGAAGTTTAATTTAGTTCAGTTTAGTATTATGTTTAGATGCATGTTAGACTGATTGGTAACTCTAAATTGTATCTGTGAGTGAGAGGGTGAAATGTTGTTTGTCTCATTTGTCTCTATATGTCCTTGTGATGGACTGGAGACCTGTCAAGGGTGTACTCCATCTCTCCCACAGAGACTGCTGAATATGGGCACCGGTGACCCCCATGACCAGAAAAGGATGAAGCGGGTAAAGATAATGGATGGATGGATGTTTAAACTTAACATGGTTTTATTTTTAGCTTATAGTCCCTGTGTGTGAATCAGATGTGTGTTATCTAATTTGTGCAAAGGAGACAACAAATGAGACATTCATCCATCCATCCATCCATTTTTAATTTGTTTCTTGTTATACATGATGTATCTCATTGTTATAAAATGAAAAAAATGAATAAAATAAATACAATAAATCCATCCATCCATCCATCCATCCATCCATCCATCCACTTTCTGTCCACTTTGTTGTGTTAAGGTTCACTGGGAACTGGTGCCTATACCCAGCAGTCAATGGGCAAGAGGTGGGACAAAGCCGGAACAGCCCATTAGATTATCACAGAAGCCAGAAGGAGACAACCATTCACCAAAACTAGAGTACCTAAATAAAACCCACACTTCAAGAGATAGAACATCCAAACTGCACACAGGAAGGTCTCAGCTTGGGTGGCATTGTACTGTTTACATAAAAAAAAATATATATATAAGAACGGTTTTAAAATGTGTTTTACATTAGTATAAAAATAACCAAATTCAAGAGTATAGCAGGGTTAACGCCTATGCAATTTTCATCTACATCTGTGAAGCTGTTAATTATATGATTAAAGGTAATGAAGCAGGCTGTTTCTATAGGAGAAACAGCAAATGTGCAACTATGGAATTCAACCCAGGTATACTTCAATTAATTAGAACTAAATAAATAATGTGGAAGGAGCCTATTTAGAGGCTTTATTCTTGAGCCATAAGATTCATTAATTATCAGGATCTGTGTGAGAAAGGGCGATTGTAAAGAGCAAGCGTAGATCGAAAGAAGTAAAGCAGGAAGAAAAGGGTGAAACTGAAACTTTTTCCCCGTGTTCATCCCAACTATAGAGAAACATTGTTAGAAGTAAAGTTTTTCCACTTGGAAAAAAGTAGCAAGCAAGTAAAAAAGAAGAAAAAACAATAGTGGCAACATTTTTCCAAATTTCTTTCTCCTGTTTTTGAGTGTCCACGACAGGTGGAGTCTGCCCTTATTACCAATGTCAGAGATTCGATTAAGCACGGGGAAAGCAAATGATCCCAATGAACTAATGATTAATCCGGCAGGTCTATTTACTAATGTACCAGAATGCATTAAAGGCATAAGTTAATGGGGACAGGACATCAATTCAGATACAAATGAACCACATTTGCATTGGACGGTTATTGACTGGTGTAACAAAACGAATTACAAAAGGTAATCTACTTATAAACCTCAGAGACGGATGAAACATGATTCCCAACATATCTGCGATCTAACTTGAACTGCTTGTTGCCTCCAGAAATGACAGCGTCAATACAAACAGATTGACTGGTCTGTCATCAAACTGAAACATCTGTTCAGATTAGAAGAAACTAAAATAATTATCCTGATTACCTGGAGGAGCGTATAGATTCTTCGAATTGGGCATGACAAATCCAACTAGTACCTTTCTAAACTCATGAGTGTATGTTCCCACTGGTATTTGGATTTGTACCACATGTCTAAAGTCAATTAAGACTTTTTCATTGTACAGGTACTGCAGTTCAGTGACCTGCCACAATTCCTGCTAGAAACAGAAATTTTCCCACACTCTCGTCTGCCAGGCACTGGACAGTGTGGGGGATCGTCTGACGTGCCAGAGGCGACAGTTCTGTGGCACTTCTTAAAACAAAAAAAAAACACCAGCAGAGCGCGGGCGTTCCCTTGGGTTGAGTAAAAGAAAAGAAAAAAAATTAAAATACTCCTCCAGCTTTGTGGATCAAAGGGTGCCTCTTAATCCTCGCTTTGTTCTTGTACATAGATGAACATGAAAGCCCACTTCTGTGGATTTCTTCCCTCTGGGCCCTTGGACACAGCGCTGTACCCAGAATGCAGTCTTATCAATAATGCTGCACTCTTACCTATAGGCTTAAATCGGTGGAAAATATTCCGCAATTTGACGGAAATCTATCCATCCCCTCTTCCCAGCGGTAATGACACTTTTACCAACTTGTCTGATAGCATCTAGTAAGTGATTTTTGTAAGGGGTGGAGAGGAGGTTTAAAAAGAGAAAAGCAGCTGTTCTATTTGATGTTTCGATCTGGGATTGATCTCAGAGGAAAGACTCGCATTCTGAAAGTGGGATTATTGGCCTCGCTGGCTCTCCTCAGATGTCAAAGATCTTTGAACAGCCTTGTAAAGTGCACCACTTCCAAGTTGCTGCTGAACTGCTTATGAACTCGTCAGAAGAGCACCTGTCTCCATATTAATGAGACACTACGCGCCTGACAAGAGTCCTCTTCCCACACATACCTGTCCCCTTGAGAACCCGGCTGTTTCTTCCAGGAATCTGCAGAACAAAGGTGCTCCTGGTTCTCAAGATGGTGCCTCCTCACATTCACACCTCACAGTGACACCCTAAATAAGTATCATTACCTAAAGAGCAGTTGGTGCTGATTTCTAAAAAAAATCACACAAACTCTGGTACTTTTTCTTCACTTTCTTTAAAAGTTGAGTAAACCAAGCAAAGCACTCAGCAGACAATCTCAAGATGATTTATCCTGTAAAGAGACCATATTGTTACATTCCTGATTTTGCAAAAAAAAAAAATCTTCTCCAAGTTTTATGAATGTGGACAAGAGCTAATCTGCATACTAATCTGATCTAATCTGTACACTCCTCTGCTACATCATCATTGCAAAAACAGTGAAAGAAAAATGTCCTGGTTTATGCTCAAATATCCAGTTGAATAAATCCAAAAAGTTGTCAAGTCATCTGGATGGATTCAAGCAATTTATGTGATCTCAGCATCTTGGAATGAGCTCAAAACACGAACAATTTGACGATTAAAACAAGATAAAAATAAAAGAACATCAACAAAAGAGACAACGCAGCAAAACTGATACACATTTTAAACTACCATCCATCCATCTATCAATTCATCCATCCATCCATCATCTGCCCATCCATCAATTCATCCATCCATCCATCAATTCTTCCATCCATCATCATCCTTCCATCCATCTATTCATCCATCCATCCATCCCTCCATCCATCATCCATTCATCCATCCATCCATACATACATCCTTCCATTTGTCATTCATCAAACATCCATGCATCCATTCTTCCATCCATCCATACTTCCTTCCATCATCCATCCATTCATCCATCAAACATCCATGCATCCATCCATACATCAATTATCCACCAATCCATCCATCTATCCCTCCATCCATCATCTGCCCATCCATCAATTCATCCATCCATTGATTCATCCACCCATACATACATAATACATCCTTTCTTCCATCCATCC
>JARVGQ010000759.1:23058071-23070172 GCA_031762355.1 Hypsolebias martinsi | reverse complement strand
CGAAACGTCTCAGCTTAAAAAAGAAACCATCCAGATGACCTGACTGAACATTATTGGGTTTTATACCTGGATTATTGATGATGAACTTTGGTGATATTGGAAAGACATGTTTTATAAAGCATGCTAACTTTGCTACAATAAGACAAAGCCTGATAAAGATCTTATAGATTATCTGTCATAAAGAATATATATTTTTCAAATTTCTATGCAGCACTTTGATCACTTTAAATATCTTGACGTGGCCCTTTGAAAAAAAAAAAAAAATGTTGCCCACCTCTGCATTATTGGCATACAGGTTGTGTCTGCGATTTAGTGCAATACTTTACCATATTGATATTGCACGCAGTGATAGTGTGATATATTGTGCAGAAACCCTTCATCAAAAAGATGGCTTCAAAGAAACCAATTTCTCCAAATAAATATTTGACTGATAGTTTAATTTTCAACAGAGACACAAAGAAATATATAATACTTCATACAAAATTTATGGCTACGATCATATTAGTGATGGAATGCCTCTGGAATTGTCTTCATGGCTGAGCAAAAACTCCCAACAATAAATTTCCTATCATGAGTTGCAAACAATCTTTCAGGAAAACTTCATACCAAATATGCATTTATCCTATAGACAGTTCTCATATACAGTTGGTTTGTAAGCAAAATACAAACAAAATTAACTGCTGCTATTGTAACTCATAAAAAAGTATAAAAGAGCAGAAATGCACTATGTGATACAGCAATCCACAGGTCATTTAACAATGTTTTAATTAAAGCCTCACATATTAAAACTTTACAACATGTGATATGAAAAATGTACATCTCCGTTTTTTTTTTTAAACTCCGCTAGGGACTTCTGTACAGCTGGCAAAAAATACCTCCAATAACTTTTTTTAGTTGGCTTTGGCAGTGCAACAATCTGGCTCTGCTATTTTTCTATTTCCCTTTCTTCTTTTTTTTTTTTTTCTTAAACAATGACAGCATCAACAAGCAGAGTGAAAATTCATAAATCCCCAAAGCATCTCCCTCAATTCAGATTTTTCATTTTTAATTTACCATAAAATATCCCTTTTGTTACACAAAATAAAAACATAATTTAATTGTTAAACATCTGACATAAAAACGTTTTTTTTTTTTTTGTGGGGGGAGGGCAAGGTGGGCGAGACTGCCGGTTACACATTTTTTGGGCAAATGATCTTGAAATGTGAGATGACGTCCCTCTCCTCTCTACAAAACCTGTACAGCAGATCACAGCTCTGGTTTGATGTTGCTATGACGTGAATGATTTATGGCAGTTTCTGTCTCGGTCTGCTCAGTCATTCATCCATATAACTGTGTCCAAAGACCTTTTATGTCAAGTTCTCTATCGTCTAAGACATTGTCTGCATTTTTGACATGGTTTGACTCCGTCTTCAAATATCACTGAGCCTTCACAGTGTGTGGATTTGAACAGTTACTTCTGTAACAATGATGGAGGAAAGAAAGTCTTCTATATATTGGACAGTGCGGTAACAAAGACTGCTGTGTGGGGGTTCAGCTCAGGCAATAAATGTAAAAAAAAAAAATCCAAATGTTCTGACATACTGGCCTCATAAATAAAGCTTTATTGTTAAATAAAAGAGAGAAAGATAAATATCTTTCAGCAGTTTTTTGTGCCCAGTCGGTGAAAATTAACAACTGAGAGACCTCACAAACAAACAGGCTGCTGTTGTTTCTCAGCAGCTCAAACATCCACCACTCCCCTCATTCCTGTACACGTATGTGCATATCTGTCTACAACAATGGACAAGTTCTTTGTATAACATTGTAAATCTGACACACTTCTTAAGTGCAACTTAGAAAAGCAACATGGGATGATGCTTTTATTCTATTCCTGTTCTTTGAGATAGGATTTCCATTTGGCTCAGTAAATGCTGACCTGGGACAGGACGTGGGCATGGGCCTGGAGTTGGGAAGGGTGTGGTTGCTGCTGCTGTGGAGCTGGCTGAGGACTGCCAAGAGACGCTGAGCCTCCTACTGAGTGGGGGGTACCGGGTGAGTGCTGCGGTGGGGAACACTGGGACTGGTGCTGCTGCTGTTGTTGCTGGAGATGTTGAATCTGCTGCTGATGCAGTTGATGCTGCATCTGCATGTGCTGCATCTGCATATGTTGCTGCTGCTGCTGCTGCTGTTGCTGCTGCTGCATGTGGTGCTGCTGCAGTTGTTGCTGAAGGTGGTGCTGAAAATGCTGATGCTGCATCTGCTGCTGGATTTGTTGGTGATGCATCTGCTGCTGCTGCATCTGATGATGCTGAAGTTGTTGTTGCATCTGCTGCTGTTGCTGCTGCTGCTGGAGCTGCTGCATGGCATGCTGTTGCACCGACTGCATGGGTGGACTCATCTGTGACACCGCTGTGGACTGAGCACCCGCCACCATGGCTCCTCCAGTACCCATCGGGCCAAGCATTTGTGGTGGCATCCCGGAGGACATGTTCTGGTGGGAAACTGTAACAGAGGTCACAATCTGGCTGCCCCCCAGTCTCATCTGCAGAGGTTTTGGGGCAATGGCTCGTGGCAGAGCTTGTTGGAGGGCTTGTGAGGCTGATGGCATGTTGGGGTGCTGGTTGAGGGGTGAGGGCAGCACCAGGCCTGGGGACAAGCTGGTGGAGGCCAGGGTCTGTTGAACTGTTCGAATTGTCTGGGCCTCTGCTGATTCTGCTGCAGCCTGGATAGAAAGGAAAAAAAAAAAAAACTTTTATTTTAAGAAATACATTCTTCTCAAATAATAATTAAAAAAAAAAGACTACAGTAGTCCCTCACTACTTCATGGTTAGTTTTTCATGAATTCGCTCTATGGCAGTTTTTCAAAGTAAGATTGGACATGACACACAGTTGGCTGATTGATGGATGAGCCACACTACCGGCATGACATTTTTATTTAATATAAATTATTTTAAATTATTTAGCACTTGTGTGCAGCCCACAGCTGCAGGAGAAGCTCCCTCCTGCAGTATGTCATATCTCCGTTCTGCAGTGGAGAAGTGGGTGTGGCCGAGAGCGCTGGCACAGTGCAGCCAGAGGCAGAGAGCTGGTGCTCTTTTAGAGCATTTAGAGTTTAGAAACATTGTTTAGCGCCAAGTCACAACAGAAGTCATCTCAGGGTACTGAACAGAAACATCCATACATAAAAATAACATGTTTGCATTATTTATCTGAGGAGCAGACTGCTTTGAAATTAACTCCATCCCAAAACTCTCATCTTAAGCAAGCACGAAGGCAACAGTGGAAAGGAAAAACTCCCTCATGAGAAAGAAACATTTAGCAGAACCAGTCTCAGGACAAGCAGCCATCTGCTTTGACCGGCTGGTTTGAGAGGAACAGGAAGGAGAAACAGATACACAATGGCAGGTCAAGAATCACATGTTGATATAAATTGTATCAAATGAAAACTATTCAATTTTAACAATTCATTTAAAGAAATTAGTTCAGTTTGTCCTCCAGTAGTCCAAACTTATGATTACAAGCCGACCCTAATTATAGGATTTATCAAAAAGCAAAGTCTTAAGCCCAGTCTTAAAACTGGACAATGTGTCAGCCTTAAGGACAGTCTCTGGAAGTTGGTTCCACAAAAGAGGAGCCTGAAAACTGAAAGATCTTCCTCCCATTTTGCTTTTGGAAACTCTAGGGACTGTGACAGAGCCTGCAGTCTGAGAGCGAAATGCACTGTTAGGAAAATATGGAACAATAAGATCTCGAATATAAGATGGAGCTAGGTTGTTGAAAGCTTTGTAGGTTGAACTTAAGATTTTGAATTGAATTCTGGACTTGACAGGGAGCCACTGGAGAGAAGTTAAAACTAGAGAGATATGATCTCTCCTACTAACTCCAGTTGACACTCTGGCAGCAGCATTTTGGATCAACTGAAGACTTTTTAAAGAAGTATTTGGACATCCAGATAACAAACCATTGCAATAGTCGAGTCTAGACGTAACAAATGCATGAGCCAGTTTTTCTGCATCATTTTTAGACAAGATGTTTCTAATTTTAGCAATATTACGCTGGTGGATGAAGGTGGTTCTAGTAATGTTTTTAATGTGGGGAATAAAAGATGTGTCCTGATGGAAAATAACACAAAGATATTTAACATTAGAGTGGTAGGCCAGATTTATGCCATCCAAGGAGGCTGAACAACTGAAAAATTAATTCCTAAGATGCTCAGGTTGAAAAACTAAAACCTCAGTCTTGTCTGTATTCCATAGCAGAAAATCTAGGGTCATCCATGTTTTTATGTCTTTAAGACATGCTTGTAGTCTAAGTAAGTGATTGTATTCATTAGGTTTCATGGACAAATATAACTGTGTATCATCAGCATAACGATGAAAATTTATCACATGCTGTTTAATAACATTATCTAAAGGAAGCGTGTAGAAGGAGAAGGGTATTGGTCAAAGCACTGAACTTTAATTCAAGCTATTTTTTCTCTTTACGTGGGGCTTCAGGGTACGGATCCCTCGCGATAATTGAGGGACTACTGTATTTGTTTTAATAATTTGCACATTATGGACCTGCTTTTGTTATACAGTTTTCTACATTTACAATACCTAATGAAATATGCGTACATTACTTATTCAAAATCAATTATTTTTAGAATAAAGTAACAAGTCTCACCTTAGAAACCAGACTAGCACGATATGCAGCAAGGGCTTTCAGATACTCTTTCTTGGCAGCTTCTGTTTTGCTTTTATACACCTGTAAGAACATAAAAATGGTTTGAATATACAGGTCCCACTTCTAGTGAGGTTACTATAGCTTAAAATTCCATCTAGTATGTTTAATACATAGTTTATTAATTATTTATTGCTGTAATCTTTTATAGACGCTGCAAGTAGTTTTTAAGGTAAACATCCCAGATGGTATTTTGATGTGTCTGAAAATCAAAATTTGGAGTACCTGTTTCTGTTCTTCTCCCAGGCCATCCCACATGGATGCTACAATCTTGGACACTTCTCCAAACGTAGCATTGGGATTCTGACCCTTGATAGCAGCCTGGGTGTCTCTAAAGAACAAGGCGTAAGCTGACACTGGCTTTTGAGGCTCATTAGGATCCTTCTTCTTCTTTTTCTTAGGTGTCTTGGGTTTCTTTGTTGGATCTACTGGGGCTGGTCGCTTCTCTCCAATTACCTGCAATCACAAAATACTTGGATAAAATCTTACACTTTATACCAGTTTCTTTCATTAATTTAAAACAATTGCCCAAACATTCCAGATTTTTTTACTCACCCTGTTGCTGTCGTCCTGGTCATCTTCATTGATGGAACTGGAGGGAGAGGGTGTGGCGGACTTGCTAGCTGGTGGTGAAGGAGCTGCATGAGTGATGTTGGGTCCTGCCATATTTAAACTCAGCTGTGTGTTGAGCTGGGACTGGTTGATGGTGGTCAGCTGGTTTCGTGCCATCATACCATTGGGACTGTTCAAGTTAATGATTGACTTCATCACCATGGATGGATTGGATTGGTACTGACGTATATGACCTGCTCCAACATTCTATTAAGAAAAATTATACAAAAAAAAAAAGCAAGGTTAATAAGAAAACAGCAATTTTTTTTCATTAGTTATTTTTATTATAAAGACTTACACCTCATTTCTTCTGCTCAGATATTTGCTGTGACACCCTTCAAGCTCATGAACATGTATCACTTTGCCAGAGCAAAAATTGGGTCATTGGATTCTGTGAATTGTTCTGCGGCAGATCACATGTCAAAATGTCCTTACTCCTAAATGTCTCTTACAAGAAATGATAAATTATCTTGACACGCCAGAAGCCAACATATAAGGGCAGTAGTGGATGGCGACACAGCTCAGTTGTAGGGTAAATCTATGAAACAGCTTAGGCCGACCAGCTCCTGAAGGGTAATGCTGGAGCTGTCATACATCATTTCAAATGCCAAAGGGAAACTGTGTGCATACTACAACATGCCATTCTAGTAGCCACAAAGGTATACTCTTTATTTCAGATTGTAAAATAACTCTTTAATGCTGTGCATGCCATTGTTGTAAGTGTAAAAAAAAAATGTATTCCATCATCTCTACAAATCAACTATTTAAAGGGCCAATGCCTTGAGAATTTCAGACATATGCCGTCCAGTCTAACATTTAGAGTTTTATATACATTTGCCGTCCAGTCTAACATTTAGAGTTTTATATAATGATGTTTTTAAAGTCTCTTTCACATTCTCAAAACAAAATGTTCAGTTCTTGAAAGACCCTTAAAAGAAGTTACTGGTAACATACATTGATTGTGCCGAGGATGAAATTACAAGGTCTGCCAGCTCTCAGGGGGGAAGACTGATCAGAGAGCCAGCAGAGCTGACATGGAACAGAGGAGGAGACGTGAACAGAACAGAAAAGGTGATTTGTTCTCCCTGGGTACATCCATCTGGTATTCAGCAGTGCAAACTCAATCTCGCCCAACATCAACACATCATAAACCAATGCACCTGGCTTTATTGAAAGAACCTTATGAATGCACGTCTTCAAAAACAATATTGTAACACCACTGCAGACAGGCACATATTGAATCTACAATCCATTTCTTTCTCATATGCCATGTCTCCTGCTTATCATAAATACAATATATGAGGTGAGACCAGATTTATATTTACATGTGCGAGCAGGCTTCTGCGAAAGGTGAGACGCAGTTTGGATAAGAAATCAAACATACTGTTTCCGCACGTTTGGAAACCCCTGCAAATAAAAGCTGCAATAAACAAACCTGCAACCAAATAACAGCAGTTTACGTTTCAGCAACACGTTTCGAGTCCCTCTGTCGTCACTGGCAACACAATGGCTCACCATTTGCTCTTTTCTTGCTGTGAACATCAAAGATGCACACTGAGCTCATTAGTTGTGGCCATCTGCATACAGTAATAACATTAACAAGGAGCCGTTCGGACTCAAAACATTCTGCTGTAAATGTGTCCAACTGGCTTCAAGATGAAAGTTGTGCTTTAAAACACACACGCACGCACACACACATATACACACACACTAGTTTCCATAGCTTGACATTTGACAAAATCACATTAAGCAGCATGCTAATTATCAGTATATTATTTTCCACATTATACACGAATAAATAGACTCGCAGAAATTTAACTGTTAGCACTACATGCTACAACACCGACAGATGTGTTAACTAAATGTCGGGCTGATACGCTTGATAATAAATAAATAAATACATTTAACAAAGCATAGCCGCTATTAATGAGCTTGACAAATAAATGATATTAACAGATGTCTCGATTGTGAGTATGAATCTAACGTTTGGATGTTTACTTCTGTCCCTCTGTCGTCTCATTTGCATTTTGATAGCAGTTTTGCCAGCAATCAGAGCAATCTAACTAGATATTCTAACAGTCATCACGAATCTCCAAAAATGTCTTCAACCCACACAGTGGGACGTTGTGACCAATTTATTCAGATGTATGTGTAGCAATAAGAACCGTAATGCCCTCTCTAATAACTAAAGTGTTGCTAAATGTAAATGTCATTTGCAGTTTCATATTGTTTTTTTAATGTGGAAGATGGAATAAACCAGCAGTGCAGTGCTCCAACGATATCCTGCACAAAGAAAATGGCTTGTTTTGTGTTTTGTACATTACTGTTAACCTCAGCCTCTTATCATAGCAAGCACTTCACACGGAGCCAAACAAATGAATGAGGACAAAAACACATGGAACCCTTTGCACAACAAACACAGGAGCGACCGAGCTCAAGCGTAGTATAAAGCCTTCACCAAGTGATAAAAATCTAAGCACTGATGTCAATGAAAACAGCCTCCAGTCTTTTTTTTTTTTTTTTTTTTGAAGATATTGGAAATCAGAATTTGGAGAGAATTTATGAACAGTGGCACCAAGCTGTAACAGGGCTGAAAAGAATGTTAACAAGTTCAATTTCCATTCAATCAATGCCAGAGCTCTTGGAAATATTCCATGGCAGGAGAGGGGTAAAATCATCTATATGGTAATTATAAGGATGAATCCCCCAGTAACTTTCGCCAGCATGAAAGGTCAGTCCTATTAAAGATAGTTTATCAGCGCTCTGCACATATTTCTTTACTTGGCTTCTAAACGGGTACATCATTTTTTCCCTTCCATTTTCTACAACCTGCTGAAGTCTGTGCTTAAGCCAAATGAGAAAAATGGAATTCTGAATGTTGCTATAACAGTACAGTGATAAATTGTTTTTTTTCTTTTCTTTTTTCTTTCCTTTCTTTCCTTTTTTTCCACCTGACCTGTCTCAGTAAAACACACTTTACTGTCTTTCTCTTTCTGATTGGGAGCAAACTCAGCGTATCTCTCTCACCCACCTCTAACCTTCACTTAAAAACAAATCTCCATCGTTCTCCCCTCTCCCCCTCGGACTCTGCGGCCAACAGCCTCCCTCCCCTTGGTCTGGTACAGCCACTGACCCGTACCCTTCTCCTCCATCTCTCCCGATGCATTATGTGTATTTAAAACTTGTCCAACATGACATCATTTCAGTTTGAGAACCGTACAAGAAAAGTAAATTACAAAATCAATCATGCAGAAGGTCAAGCTGAGACTTCATTACAAGTATTGCATGCCTGCATGAATATTTTTCATTTCTGACTGACCCAATATGTCACAAGTGCTGTCAAGAAAAAAAGAAGAAGAAAAAAAACAACAAAAAAAAAAAAAGGTGGTGGGGGCGGGGGGGTAAAAAAAAATCCACTCTTAAATTGATGTACAACTCATGTCAGTGCTTCTTGGCTTGAAAGGGAGATAAGAGGGATGTGTAGAAAAACATGCTTTCTGCAACAGTGCTTCCATTTTCCATTTCATTCAGGATAAAGTGGGTTTTGACGAGTCAGAACTGAAGGTATTGTACTCACTGGAAATCTACACACTATCAAGAAATATGAAATCAAGCGAACAGCAAACTACAAATGGCTCTTTCAAACTCATCTCGCGTGATGTGTGTCGCTCTAACACCCTGCAAATAAATATTAGCATATCTTTGCAGCTGTCAGGCTAATGGCATAAGAAACAGCTAGTTATGAATGAAATGAGAACTACATACAGTAATGTGTCACCTCATAGTGTTAAATGTGTAACAGCAAGGACCACCCGCATCCCCTGAATATTGATTTTAACATCTAATGCAACCAGTTGCCTACTGTAAGCTTCAAATCCAATCACAGAGGACACACAGCCCATTTCAGAACACGCTTACATGTGTCAAGAAAACCCTAAAAATGGGGGCGAAGGCACCAGGTGTTTTTTGAAATAGAACCCACAGACCCTCGCTGTGCAGCAGGGAGAAAATCGAGAAGAAATTGTGAATAAAGCAGCACTGGCAGCTCTAACTCCAGTACTATTTGGCACTATTGAGACTCAATCACAAATCAGGAGGACACATGCTGCGAGACAAAAATGAGAGTCAGAAGCTTGTTAGGAGAGCAGATTAAATAAATAATGACTTCAGATTCGGGGTTTGCCAGGCAGATTGCAGCTGAGAAAATGTATTTCTCTCTGTAGAAGCCTGGCATCTGTGGCCAATTTGCAAGACATACGCTGAACATTAAGTGGAGAGGAATTAGCAGAACACTTGGCAAAGGAATGACATGGAAGAGGCTTTTGAAAATAGCGCAGGTATATTCACTGCTTAGGTTTCTCATTAACTTGGGATAAGAAACAAGCGTTCGTAAAAACAAACTATTCTGCACTAGTAAGCTCGAACAGGGGGAAAAAAAAAAGTGTTGGGGAAATATGAGCATAAAGGCTTGATGAAAAATGTAATTGCAAGAGTGTTCGGTTTATTTGTTTGCCCCTGCAGCCATAACAAATAACACAGAATGTAATCATGTATATAAGGTTGTCATTCCTTTATCAGTGCGCTGACAAAATGACAAAACACCCCTCTCAGGGCTTGCGTAAATCATTGTCTCTGTTTGTGGAATAAACTGCAAATGGTGTCGTTACTTATCTCATTTAGAAGATGTGCTCTCCTTTCAAAGCAAAAAATAAAAATAAATAAGTAAAACCCACAGATGAAAAGAGTTTCCATGCATTTTTGTCATAAGGCTTTTTTTTTTTTTTTAATGCAATCCCAATTGCTGGAAACATGAAGGGCCACCAAGCTTTTCCTTGCCTTACAATGTGCGATGACTGATAACAAGTGAGTGGTGTGCTAGTGACAATGCCACTAGGCAAGGAGCAGAGACCCATATTCTACCCCCTCAGCTTTTAATAGAGTCTCTGCACAATCAGAGACATGAGCCATGCAAATGGTGTTAAAGAGGAATAATGTTTGAGAATCAAATCTAATCCTCCAGCAAGTCGTGAGAACAGTCAGGAATGTAATTGTGTCGAGGTTCCGTTTCATCCAGATGCAGAAAGCTTAACTGACCATGAAATGAAAATTCTTCAGGCAAAAAGCCTTCGGAGGGGCCAACTTACTGTATGCAGCAGAGATATTTTAAGAGCTGCAATTATGTGTGGCAGAAGAAAAGAAGTTGGGGAAAAGAGCTGTAAAATTTTACAATCCTTTCCCATACGGAATGTAAATAAATATCTGTAACAACGGTGTGATTCAACAAATGTGTCATAAAGGAAGCAGGTGCCAGGTGTTTTAACACATTTCACTTACTCATTATGATAATGGCACGTCCCCCAGATGCAAACTAAATGTAGCATCAGTATCATCATATTCTCACTCACGCTCTTGTTTTGCTTCTTTTAGCTAATATTTTGCTACTTTAGTTTCCAACTAGCCTTTTTCTACTTTTAGTTTTTAATTAGCCATTTTCTACTTTTAGCTTACAGCCAGCCTGTTGTTACTTTAAGGTCCTTTTCACACCTGATAGTCCAGTAGACTCAGTTCGATTTGGGACCAAAATTCAGAACATTTGTTTATATTTTCAGCTGGTGTGATTCACTTCACAGTGCACTGTCAGTCGAGCCAACCTGTTTCCCGGAGTGGCATCAAATTTTAGCGGTTTTAGGATTTCTGTTTTGTCATTTTTCAACAATGGACCAGCATGAGTGGAAGATGAGGCAGAAGACAATGGAGAATGTTGTTTTTCACACAAGGCAGCTGACGACTCCGTAAAAGTTAAGAGAAATGCACGTTTGTTTGCCCTGCACTATAGACCACTTCCTGCTTTTGGAGCAGTCTCTGGTCCGCTTTCATTCACACTGCATTCAAACCACGCCAGAGTTCACTTCAACTGAACCGAGACAGGTTTTTAGGTGGACCAGAGTTCGCTTTTCTGGTCCGCATCAGAGTTCGATTGCACATTTACATCGCCTCAAACCAAGCAGACTTTCTAGGCAAATGGACTAAAGTTTGATTAAAGTGGACTAAACAGGGCTGGTGTGAATGCACCCTTAGTTTCTAGATAGCCTTTTATCCACTTTTAGCACTTAGCTAAAATCTTGCTACTTTTCAGCTATTATTTTGCTACTTTTTGACAATTTTTAATTACCTTTTTGTCAGTTTCAGGTTTTGTCTAACCTTTTGCGCTATTTAGCTTTCAGTTAAGTGTTCTGCTTCTTTTAGCTTTAACAGTTAAATTTCAGCTTCTTCAGTAAGTTTCAGCAGCATTCAGTATTTACTCTGTATTTTGACACCCCCCCCCACCAAAAAAAGCTCTAGTTTTATAATTTTTTAGACACATTTCAGAAAGTAGAAGCTAAAATAAATATCACCAAATAAATATTTAATTCTCGACACGTCTCTCGTAAAGATTTAGATAAAATCTAAACTAAAAACACAGAAAAGTTACTTTGCAGCATCTAACATTTAAAATATTCTATATTAAATATCATGACTGTGTAGTTGTTTTTTTATATATATATATTCTATTTACTTCATTTTATATGCTTTTTATATGATTGTCTACTGTTGTCTGTACCTCATCTGTGTTCTTTGTAAAAATCAGGCCTCTCTTGTAAATGAGTCCTCATGGCTCAATGAGACCAACCTGTATACATAAAGGTTGAATGAATGCCTTTGTTCTTTCATTTCTTGTCCTCTAAATTAATTTTCCATTAGTGTACTAGGTATGTAAGACAACTAGTCAGACGGTGACATTTCCCTCC
>JARVGQ010000759.1:22741972-22753582 GCA_031762355.1 Hypsolebias martinsi | reverse complement strand
AAGGGACAGTGGTTTGGACATGTCCAGAGAAGGGACAGTGGTTTGGACATGTCCAGAGAAGGGACAGTGGTTTGGACATGTCCAGAGAAGGGACAGTGGTTTGGACTTGTCCAGAGGAGGGACAATGTGTATAGTGGTAGAAGCATGTTAGAAATGCAGCTGCCAGGTATATGGATGCAGTTAGAGAGGACATGGAGGTAGTTGAAGTGAGGACAGAGGACACAGAGGACAAAGTGAGATTGTGGGAGGATGACTCGCTGTGGCGACCCCTGAAGAGGAAAAAGCTGGAAGAAGAAAAAGAAGAAGAAGGGAGGGTTTGGATTATTTATTCATTTTTCTACAGGAACCTTATTTAAAAAGATCAACACAGCACATTTAAATTAGTGTGTCAAAACATTTTAGAAAGTTGATTGTAAAAAAAAAAAAAAATAATAAAAAAAGTCCAAGCCATCAGTTGTTCTCTTGCAGGAGCCTGTTCTTCACAAAATCTTTCCGACAGAATGTGCAACACAAACGTGGCCTCATCAGCTGTCTATCATGAACATACCTCTTCCTTTGATGCAGGGGGATCATGAAATAGTCTAATGCTCTGCAGCAGCACGACACAAAAGCCCCTTCAGTCTATATTAGCCCAGTCATGGATCTGCATTTTATCCACCTTTAAGCTGTCAGTCTTCCTGTTGGTTCGAGTCCAGCCTAAAACAATGCAGAGTCTGTGGTGTGAACAGGCTGGAACTAAGAGTTCAGTGTCCCTGTTGAACTGGTATAACAGGTGCACTGGTTTCCCCTCCCACAACACTAACCACAGTCATTTTTGGTGACTAACATGCTGCTTCATGAGTATCTGCTTGATTAAAGGGCTGTAAACTGTTACACTACATCTTGCCAATAATAGCATGAAATATATCTTCCCAGTAAAACACAACCACACCAATATACTCTGTCACTGTCAACAGACTGTGAAGCCTTTTGATTCACACCACATAAACCTATAAGAATCAGATGTAGGTGTGTTTATGTCAACATTTATTCCAGCGTTTATCAATGAACATTTCACTGATGAGGAGCAGTCAAGTGGAAATAAAGATTGGGGGGGTGGGGGGTTCTGATGGAGGAAAGAAAAACCCTGAGGCGCTTTTGTCACTTTGTGTGAGGCCTCTCGTCTGTATGCATCCCAAGTTCCCTCCTCATTCTCATGCTGCCATTGCCCCTGGGTCCTGTGCATGGGTGCCAGGGGCTTCTGGGGCTGAGCAGAATATGGCATGTGCTCAACGTTGCCCATTGTCTGCATGCTAATGGTGTGCTGAAACCATCTTAACATGTTTCATTAGTCTCACTTAATCCATAATGCATTCCAACTTGTGAATGTGGCCGCTGACTAAGTTGATCACATTATGGGCAGCAGTCGTTGCTGGGATCTGAGAGCAAGATATCCAAATGAGAATAAAGTTCTCCACAGAGGAGGAAGTAGGAAAACTGAGTAAAAAGGAGGGAGTTTCATACAAGGGGCAATTGATGGAAGCACACAAAGATGTGGACGGTGCCCAGAACAAGTTTTACTTGCTTGTGATTCAAAAGCTGCTCTTTTAAAGTTATCTAACAGGGACTGAAACCAGACCTGAGCTTCTGCCTGGAGACCCTCTTTTCAGAAGGTTAGCTGGCTTCAGCACACACCTCGTCACACAACAGGCTCCTTTTTGTAAGCAGGAATTATGTTTCCTTGGGTCTTGTGTTGGGAGGGGGTCGGACCAGGGTGTTGGGAGGGTGAAATCAGTAGCAAGTTAGCACATGTTAGCTGATGGAGGACGCCCTCCCTCTCTTCTACTGACCACTTAAAGCTGCTCGGTGGCTAATGAAGAGTGACAGCTCCCTGGGATTTGTCTGCTGGGCTTCTCATTTCCACCACTTCTTCTCAAAACAAATTCCTCACACTTTTTTCCCTCTCACAATGAAAAAAAGGGTTTCAGACTAGTTCAAGTACCCCTGAGACCCTCACATTCGGTGCAGTGTTTTAATGAGCAGTGGTGCAGTTTTTTTAGCCTTCCCTGAGCTCACATATCTGCTTTTGCCCAGACTGCTTTAAAGCTCTGTCCAGTCTGTGGACCCATCTGTCTGCTACCGGAAGTTTCTCAAGCTAATTAAGGTGCAGCAGACTCATCCTCTGAAGAAACACAGCTTTTGCTGCAGTAGATAGATGCTCCTGCTTTCTTCCAGTCTCTGCCATGATTAGAAAGCGCTAATGATGGTTTAAAATCCCAACATTTACAGCACAGTGCAACGAAAGAGCTGTATAGTACAGATCACAAACTCAAGTTCAGTTAAAAAGGTTTTAATGATTTTAGATGTAGAGCTTTTTAGGAAATGCTCCATTTCTGGTTTTGTGGACTGACATTGGTTTCTGATTCTTGGAACAGCTCTGACCTGCCTATACAAATTTAGAAACCAATGTATGATTTGCCTAAAAAAACTATAGTTAACTGATCTAAAAAAGCTAAGTCTGGTCCTCTGGACATTCAAAAAACAAAACAAAACAAAGCAAAAAAATTGTAGAAACGTTTCGTCTTTCGTCCGAAAGACTTCCTCAGTCTGAGATGCTGTATTCAGCTCGGTCTTATAAATAGCACCTCTCACAGTGGATCAACCAGTTTGCTGATGACAGCCAAAACCAGTTTGCTGATGACAGCCAAAACCACCACAGGTAAAGCGCTTAAATTGACAGTACAGATTTTAGTTTTTAACATAATACGTTATAGAAAACTCTCCAAACATAACCAAAATAAGGGTGCTTCAATGTTACCGTTATCAGGATTTAGTGAAATTTCAAACATTATGATTAAAAATAAAAGCATATTTTCTGAAGTTGTTAGACAATAAATTGACATTTTTACAACCTCTAAGCAGACATATTATGTGAACCCCCACCCCCAGTGCTCTCTAGTACACCACCATGGGGGTTGGGCCCCCCCAGGTTGGGAACCACTGTTGTACAGGGTAAGCATGTCTGCCTTTCACCCATTGGAGGGGATCCTATCATAGCACCTATCTTCGTTTCAGTAAGGTGGGCATACTTGTTTTGTTTCTTCTTTGTGGATGTGATTCAACAGGACTCTGTTGGCAATCGTCATCAGGTGCTTTAAGCACCACCTCTGGCGGTCAGCAGGGATGAAACAGACCAAGAATCACGACTGTAACTATAGCTGTATGAATTCCAGATGACCGCCAGAGCACTCGGTCCCCTCGGAATCATCACATTTCGAGAGAAAATTAAGGGACTGCGCTACCGTTGTCATGTGCTTATATAGACTCACCGGTGTCACCGGGGGTCACACATGACTGTGTTGGCATAAAATACTCGACCTGCGCATACGCAAGAATGATCATTCAGTGCATTAAGCACCGCCTCTGGCGGTCATCCGGGATTCATAGAACCGTAGTTAGAGTTGTAACTCTCGTTTTAGTTTTTCAAATATGACAAAGACTCACTGATTGTTTAACTACGTCAGCCCATTCAGGCGGGACTCCATATTCTGGGTTTTCCTGAAGGAATCGGCACAGATCTTTGAGAGGAGGAGCAAAGGCTCCGCCAATCTGCAGAAGATAAAAACAGCTCATGTAAACGTGTGAAACAAACAAAAAGGGCAGCAAATCATTCAGGCAAATTTACAAGTTCAGAATGGTCAAACAATTACTTCTTTTAAAGCTTTGTTTGATACAGAAGTTTTATATTCGTTCATAGATGGATATAAATAGATTCTGGGATGCATAAAAACACCACCTAAAGACACAACAAACCCTGACGCAAACCCACCTTGCGGGCATTTCTCCTGTTGATTATCTGGACCCTCTCTTCTCCGGTCAAACTGTTGACATCGATCTTGTTTGGGTTCCTGCAGCGATGCCTCTTTTGCTTGGGTCGACCATCTTGGAAGTGGAACTGCATTTGCATTTTATTTACTCCCTAAAGAAAAAAAAAAAGGGGGGGGGGAAATAGGGTTCAGTCATCAACAATCTGTGCTCCTTAACAGAATGACAAAAGTAACACTCACAGGAATAAAAGCTCCTGTGTCTGCCACAACACCAGGGTGCTCCTTTAGCCACAGTTGCAGGTCTTTCCTCATGGGGGCATCCTCCCCCGCGAGCCGAGTGCCATCTTTGAGGTTGATAACCGGGACCCTTGTTTCTGTGTCTGCAGAAACCTGAGTCGAGCTGTGACTGGATCCTGGCATAGCAGCTCCAGCTAAGCCCACCTGGCCAATCCCCCCCCATCCCGAGGCCACCTAAAGAGACACAAGAACAGAATGTGTTTTTATGTTGGAACTAATCATAAACGGCATGTATGGCAGGGAAGAAAAAAATGTCAACAGAATTCAGGATTTAGAACTAAAATTACCGGTAATATAAAAAAAAAAAAAAAAAAAAAAAAAAAAAAAAAAAAAAAAAAAAAAAAAAAAAAAAAACGTAAAAAGTAAAATAAAAAGTAATAACCTGATTAGGAACAGTAGTTACTTGATTCCTGTTCATAAAGAGCAGGTCCATCCCTTCCACATTTTTTCTCCTGCCTCTTCGTTTTTTAACCAGGGGCTGACCATCCAGAGCTCCGTTCATCCTCATCTCATCAGTAAAAGCTGGAGGAACTGGAAAACAAGCCTGTTTGTTAGAAACTAGTGTTTCATGCATAAAAGCAAACCCTGAACTGTATGAAGTTTTGTCAACAACTTAAACTAAACAGCACTATGAAAACTTTCTTTTCCTTATAGGTAAACAAATCCAAATATGCTACAATAATTATGCCTTGCTGCCATCTAGTGGTTGGAAAGAAAACAGAACAGGATGGATCAGCAGACATTTTGTTTTGTGCTGTTTTTAACATCAACACACCAGTCTGGAAGCTGCTTTGAGGCTTGGTGATGTCAGCCAGACCCGTGTCCGACGCACTCTGCAGCTCGTGAAGACGGACCAGATACTGCTGCTGGGTCTGGGGGCCTTCTTCAGATTCCAGGGGCCTCTTCATAGGTGGACCCTGTTTTTGAAACGTCAGCTTCAGACCTCCCTCCTGTTACAAGCACAAACACAAAAGTGTGAAGCGATCTGCGAAATGTGATTTCATGATTCAGAGCTGTTCATGAGATGAAACTATATGCCCAACTTG
This sequence comes from Hypsolebias martinsi, assembly GCA_031762355.1. Classification (NCBI taxonomy): domain Eukaryota; kingdom Metazoa; phylum Chordata; class Actinopteri; order Cyprinodontiformes; family Rivulidae; genus Hypsolebias; species Hypsolebias martinsi. Next base: position 22,748,433 of record JARVGQ010000759.1, on the reverse strand, counting down.
TTCCCTTTCTGATTTTTACTGAATGAAAATAAATTAAAAAAAGGTTGACTTCTTTATATTCATTATCAGAAAACTAATGCACTGCCTTTAGATATGCCTCACTATATACTTCAAAATATTCAGATTTGCGCTATTAAGTTATTTCATAAATGTCAAACAATAAGAAAACAGTTCAGGTTGTTTTTGTTAGTATTACTGAGACATGTGGACACACAGTGGGCAGTGCTTAGTAGGGATAAAGTCTTTCCAAAGTTTGTGCTGTGCTCAAAAGCCATGCCAAAGATATAGCTGCTTATAAAGTCCCAATTTAAGGGTAAGAATGGGTAAGTTTTTGCAGGTATGAGATAGTAAATCCCAACAATTATAGATCTTTATCAAAAAGCAGCAAAAGGATAAAAATACATAGGAGCAAATCTGAATCCTGCTGAGTTAATAGACATGTTGCCAATAAGCATATTAGAGAACACCTACAGCAGAGACCTCCATTTCAATTAGATTACTAGCAAGACCCCTTCAGTGTAGAAAGGCTTCAAACAGAACCTTATCATATTCTCATGACTGAATGATTTGTGCTTGTGTAATCACAGCCTGAGAGCCCAATTCAAATAGAGTGTGTGGGAAAAGAGAGGAAGGCTGTTATTAAATTAATCTCTCCTCCTGCCAGGCAGTCCAAACCGCTAATCATCCCCAAAGGAAAGCAGGCCAGAGACCAGAAAAAACATGCTGAACATGGCAGCTAGCACCGCTCATGGCAGCAGAAATGAGAGGGTCCTACAGTTAGGGCTGAAGCGGAGGGAGGGAGTGGTAGGAAGGGAGAAATCAAACAGACATCGTTGAGTTTTACTGAGAACTCCTTGTTTTCTGCAACATGCTTGGTCACCTTTGACCCCTGTGGTGATGCAGAGGGGTCCTCGCTCAGGCTGTTGGCACTGTCTAGCAGCTTGGTGGTGTAGAAGGAGGCCACTGCGCCTCCAGGCTCATAGAACCGACGTGGGCCTGGCCACTTGCCCTTGAGCACTGCCTGGCAGATGCTGTCGAGGCGATTTATAATCACACGATCCTGACAAATAAACAACAAACAAACAACTTTTAGAGGAACTTCCCCACTGCTTACTTGCATGCTTTAAGTTCACAGTTTTTATGATTGACATGTTATTTCAAATGAGTACAACAATAAGCTACTTTTTTTTAACACTGCAGTTGAACAGATTTCCACCATATTGCAATTTTCTAAACGTTTAGATACTAATTGCAAACTCCCTTCTGTTAGTTTGAACTTCTGCTCTGAAAATATGTGCAGTAATTTACCTTTGGCCAGTAGGATGCAGCGAGTATGTACCCGCCTCCCTGGAAAGGATGGGAGGAGGAGTTGCTGGCGACACCGTTCTCAGCCATGTGGGCATCTTGTGTTTCATCCTGTGCAGACCTTAAAGAGGCCACGCTGTCCTCATCAAAGCCCTTCACACTTGTTGATACAGGCACTGTGAACGTCACACATTCAGACGTTAAACACACACGCTTCAAAAACACTCGAGTGCCAACACTTTTTGGATCAAATCAGAGGTCTGAGTCAAACTCCCGTTCGCTTATCTCGACATCAAATCGAACAATTTTAAATAATTTTTGTTCGTGTTACTCACCGTTCTTCTTTGCTTCCTCTCCCTCACTGTCACTGTCATCAGATGAGGATGAGGACGAAGACGAAGATGAGGAGCCGGACGAACAAGATGATGATGATGATGAGGAGCTGGACCCGGAATGTGATGACGATGAAGATGACGATGAAGACGAAGAGGAGCGTGACGACGAGCTCGATGAGGAGCCGTCTGAGTCGGACTCGGAGCCTCGCGTGGCCTCCCTGCGGCCTCTCTTACTGGCCTTCTTGGGTTTCCTCTCGGTGGAGTTGGGCGTGAGCGGTTTGGTGCGTGCTGCCACCATCTGCCTCTCGCTGTCGCTCACCATGGAAACAGGCTTTTCGTCAAGGCCTGTGGGAGTCGCTGGCAGGTGAGGAGGGCTCCACCTCCCTCTTTGCCTTTCTTTACCCTCCTCCTCCTCCTCTGAAGCAGACTCCACTTTGGGTCCAACCCCACAGGGGTCTGTGTCTCTCTGAGCGGGTGGGGGCGTCATCAGTGAGCTGGCAGCCTGGTACTGAGGATGCATGAGTGCTGCGGTTGGGTGCGGTTGCTGTGGCGCAGCCTTCATTTGACTGTAGTTGCGTTGTGACGTCATGAAGCTGAGCTCAGGGTCCCTCAGAATGTGGTAATCGGTCCGACTGACGCCGTGCTTAGCAGCGCCGATTAGCAGGTCCCGGTCATGAGTGCCAACTTCCCACCACACAGGTAAGTCTGAGCTCATCTGGCACAGTCGGAGGCGTTCGTAAAGCAACTGATGTCTGAGCACCTGTTCCCTCACCTGGCGAAGCAGCTCTACTCTGTACAGGGTGCGAGACGCTCGCTCCTCTGTGATTGGCTGGATGGTGAGAGAAGGATCCACTGCAGCGTCTGGAACAGAAACAAGAGCACGTGAGGCTATCAGAGCTTCTCAACAGGCAAGACTTGTTTGAGCCCAGAGCTTGAACATCAGAGTATATCTGTCTGCTAATGATTAACCTTATCAGCTCTCTACTTTGGAACAGCTTGTTTACCACGGAGTCGCTCCAAAACAAACACAGCCTGATATGAATGACTGTTCATAAACTATGGAAGACAACTTTAGAAAAAGGTATCCAAAGAGCATAAACACTTGCTAAAACTGGCTGATTCTTTGAGGTCTCACAGGTCATAAGGAACTAACTGTATTCATGTGTTTATGTGACCTGCCAAGAAGCAAGCAAGACCTCTGACCTCCTTCTTTGGGTGGCAGGCGACACACCCGTCTGCACATGGCGGTGAAGGCACACAAGTATTTCTGCAGGCTCTCGTCTGTCTTCTTGTGCAGCCGAGCCATGGCCCTGAACTTGGTCCAGTCGAAGCGTCCAAGGTTTGGGTCAAAAACGACACCAAAAGTGGAGACAACCCGGTAGAAGTCAGCCTCTTCTCTCCGGGTCCATCTAATAAAAAGGATTTAAAAACAAAATACTGTTATATTTCATATTTTTATATCAAGATCCTAGACTTTTTAATTTCTTGTCTAGCATCAGTCTTATTTGACCTTTGCTGACGTTCGATCTTTGCAGCCATCTTGGGGTTGAGAGTGTCGTTGAGCGTGGGGGGCAACGGGCAGAGTGGAGCAGACAGCATCATGGGTTGCTGGGACTGAGACTGAACCTGGTGGATGTGGAGGATCTGCCGGCTCTTGGTGAAGCGCTGAGAGGCTGTGATCAGTCGCCTCAGTCTGGCTGTCAACACAGAGGAGGAGGGCCAGTAGATCGTCTGGCCTTCTGTCACCGGAGCTGCATCTGAATAAAAGTAACAAAAACGATCAAATTCCAAAAATCAGGGGGCGTTTCCTTTTTAATAAACTGAAGTACAACTTCGGTACAATGTTGAACTTTTATGTTTATTCCACGTAGAAAGCCTTTACTTTTGAATATCAGCATCAAATCACTGTGGATTAAAAATGAGTAAGACCCACCTCCGGGATTATCAGCAACAACCAAATCTCCAGGAGAGGAGGCGTCATCCTGTGTGACAAATAAACACCTTTAAGACATATAGGCCCAAATAAAAATACTAAACTAAAACGGACATACTGCAACTACATTCCATGAATCTACACTACAGTAATTACAGAGCAAATCTTCATGCCTTGTGGTGAACGTTGAGTCAGCTGATTAGGATTTTAAAAAATAATTAAAATAATGTTTACATAAATTCCTAAATTCAGGATGAAATGTGGGAACACATCCTGAGGAAAACATGCAGCTTAAACTGGCTACTCGGTAGCTTGAGGAAGATGCTAAATGTGTTACGACATTCCACATGACACTTCAGATTTTTATTTCTCAATACTTTTTCTTAATGATGTTGTCCAAACATTTAATTCAATAAATGTGATGCATGTCTGCTAAAAAAACATGGTTGTCATTATATTCAATAGTGATCAAACTGAAACAATATATTGTGAAGCTAATAAAGCGAATAAATAGATATCAAGCTGATGTATTCATTTATATCCATCTGCTCACTACAGACTCATGTTCGGGCTGCTGTTTAATATACCATATTATTTTACATTATTAGTGATTAGCGTATATTTGAGATCTTTTGCGTAATGTTAAGCGCTTGTTTAGCATATATCTTAGATCCTCATATACTGTTTCTTTTTACACTTTATATTTTTGCTATTTTCGGGTGTAACTGGGACCTTGAATACACAGTTTCGTTCCACCTAATGTACCACATGTGATGCGAATGACAATAAAGAACCTTGAACTTGAACTTCAATAAATATATAAATGCTAACACCTTTCTATCTACCGGTTTGAAGTGATTTAACTTGGGGCACAGAACTGCTCAATGGTGGTGGGATAGCTACTAATATTACTCAAGTGTTGTAATTTTGTGAACGATGTTTTCACCAAAAGCAAACAACAACACCTGCAGTGGACATCCATGTAAGCTCATCCTCTAAAATTTGTTTAATCTCTGAAGACCATTAGAATGTCCTATATTATGTAGCAATATCCCACCTAGGCAGACCCAAGTAGTTACATTGAAATGTGTGAATATCTGCTTATTCCATTAGCACTTTTTTTTTTGGCACAATCCTTTTACCATTTTAGTAAAAACAATATTTCATTTTGAGTCTAGAGATCTTACCTCCATGTCATCCTTTACCAGGGCTGGAGCAGGTTTGTACTCTGGATCATCCACATCCCTGCACAAACGCACGATTCATTTTTACTTGTATTGTAGAGAAGTTCAACGAGGGAGTAAAACAAAAGCAGCATGTTTTTTCTATTTTTCTATATTGATGGCATGAACTCACCCATCCATGAAATCGTTGCCTCTCTGCTCTGCAGCGATGGCCTTCTCATCCGGTCGTCCCACACGCTCTAAAAAACACAAGGTCGGGTCGGCGCGGACAGTGTGGTACTTTTCATAACCTGGAGTGTGCAAAAAGACAGGCAAACAGCAGCGTTAGCAAAGGATGCACGGAGCAGGAAACACAAGCTGACTGACTTTCAACGAAACAGCATACAGTCTGAAAACAGGCTCACAATATTTGCAGAAAAAACAAACAAGCAAACAAACAAACAAAAAAACTAAACTGAGCAACCTCCACTTTTAATTGCTACATCTGTTAAATAACAGCTTGATCAAGTCTGACGTAATACCCTGGACTGCTGACCCTAAAGAGTAGCAAGTTCTCTAACATTACGTGTAATTTGAAACCTGCTGTTCAGCTGAACATAGCTCCTCACCGTGCTTGAAGACACCAAGCATCAGACACTTGTCGGCGACTGCATCCCACCACAGGGCTGGCAGCTCCGAGTGGTCCGGATCTGGCACCCAGATCTTCACCTCACTATGGATGAAGAAGAGACAAAGATCTAAACGGATGATTTAAAATGGGATGTTTCTATACTTTAGAACACTTACTGGTCTTTTTTTACTGTGCCTCCTATTTAACTAAATGCATTTAGTAAACTAAAATACAATAAAAACATTTTAGCTGTTGCATCAAAACTGGCAAAACGGTAACATTTTCACTGTAGCATTTTTATATTTATATTAAAAAAATACAATGATTCTGGTCTGGATTTGCCATGTGATTTCCTTGTTTTCCATGATCTAGATAAGACAATTTATTGGCGTTAAACTACAAAAACAACAAAAACGAAAAATATCCTTTTTCACCACCAGGGGGTGGTCTAGGTTTTTCTTACATATTTTCCGAGCGCTAGTTTCTTCTTTCAACAGGTTGATTTCACTGCTTAAAAATAAATCCACTGTTTGAAGCAGCTGTTTTGCCCTAAATTAATCTTAAAATATTGACATAGGCAGCTCTATCTGGATCCAAACAGCTATACAAGCATGTTTGTTTCAACCTTGTCAAGGAGCAAATGTTGCAGAAAACTAGGCTCAGAGAAATAATTTGAACTTTTCAGTGCAGGCATCATCGTAAATTAACGTCTGAAGAGGTCAAAGTTGAGCTCACCTGGAGTCGACACCATCTAGCACCTTCTGGGCCTGACTTCCTATCACCTCTTGTTTCAGGTAGTAGAGCATTCTGACCCTGAGCAGCACCCTGTGGAAAGAAAACCCCCTCTGGTCACAACAAAGCCCTGACCACACACAAATGCTGAGCGTGCACAACACACACATACATACACACGCTTGTGCATGCACGCACATACACACATGAAGGCACACCTGTTAGATTCAATGCAAATGAGAGAAACGTGTGACAACTGAGCTGTAATCTAAAGCTTGGTCTATTTGCTGGTGAAGATTCTCAGTCATCCAGGACATGATAAATTCAAAAAACATTCAATACAGAAACAACTGGACTTTATT
>JARVGQ010000759.1:22503968-22520250 GCA_031762355.1 Hypsolebias martinsi | reverse complement strand
TGGGGTGTGTGCTGCTTTTGGGACTGAGTTTGCTGTGGCTCCTTGGACTGATGAAGTCCTTTGGATGAAGGACGAAATGCCTCAATAAAAAAATAAACCATCGAGATGACCTGACAGAACTTTGTTGGATTTTTCACCTGGATTATTGAGCATGAACTTTGATCTATAGAGTGCAATTAGTTTGAACATGTTTCTAGATTAGTAGTGGTGAATTAATAAGTCCAAGCCCTGACAAGCTCATGCAGTAATTTGATACGTTTGTGCACATTTCTTCAGTTTCTAGATATGTGTGTGTGTGTGTGTGTTTTGAGGACCCAGACGTCAGAGGCAGCAGGGGGCACTCTTGCATCACCGGAGTGGCAGTGAACTGCTGCGCTAGTCTTTTCCTCCTTGGTCCCTCTCTGCCTCTCAGCCACTCCTGCTGTCTCTGGGAGCTCTCCGTCTCTGTCAGTGTCGAGAGCTGAGCAGTAATCACATCTAATGCTCAGGCGGGGATAAAGACAGGGGCTGCAGGAGAACAGTGCCGCTGCTGCCGAGGCTGCTCGGCTCTAGCAAGAGTCTCTCTCTTTCTCGCATGCAGCCTGGCAGAGGGTGGGTGGTGGGGGTGGTGGGTTTAGTAGACAGGGGCTAAACTCATCTTGAGCTCCACCTCTGGGCCCAGATGAAGTGTGAGATTCGGACCTGCATTTAGTAAGGGACGTCGTGAGGGTGAAGTTTCTCTGTCTCTATCAGCAAACCGTACTCGCTGAGTGTGTTTGGGAATGGAAAAAAAATGGAATTTTCATTATTCAAACTAAACTAAGAGTTAAACTTTGCACGCCACAGCAGATAAAATAGAAGATTTTTTTTAATAAAAACATGCAGTGATTAAAATATCTATTTAAAACACAAGTGCCAATAAAAATGTCTGTTGTATTTTTATATTTTAATATGTAAAATTACTTTAACACATGTTTATTAACAATTGTACTTTGTAGATTACTTTTTTTTTCTGAGAAAAATCTTATTCCCAATGTCAAATCAGGCGAAAAGCAAGCATGTCTTGTGCAGGAAATGCATATTGAACAAATGCAAAAATAATACACGGGTGCGCGTGTAAAGGTAATGATTTTCTGTTGTGATGAAAGACAACATTATTGCTTTTGCTAGCAGTATTTACATACATGCATCGACCCCTGATATGCTGATGAAAAGCACTTCATAGATGTGGCTTATAGATTTTCCTTTTGGAGCTTTCGATTGCCGAGGCTTTTCTTTCGCTAGATTAAAACCCATTTCTCTAAATTACTTTGAGTTATTTAAATGATGCCGGCTTTCCTTACAGTTCTTTATTGGCATATATTTTACATTTTGAAGCTGGCAATTGACAGCAGAGTCTAATTTAGTGAAATGCAAGTGACCTGCTGCGTGCAGATTCTGTTTACCATTTATTTATTTACATATTTCTGTTGCCTGCAGAGTATATTTTAATACAGCTGTTTTTTTTTTTTTTTTTTGTCAAAACTGATATCAGCGTAGGTATTTTAAAATAACAAATACATGTCTATTTAAATAGGCTTTATAAAATGAAAATGTATTGTTTTATGCGCTGTGCTGCAGCAATAAAACAGCCTATTGTTTTATCCTGCTAAAATAGTAATACAAAGCGCCTGGCTTCCTCGCTTTATTGTCATATTTAGCAACAGTGTTATAGGATGCGTAGGGATACGTTTGTTAGTCAGTATGAAGAATATTTCAATATTGGGGGTGGGGGGTGCTTCGGCGTATGGATACTGTTTCTCCCTGGGGCTCCCACTCGGCTTCTCATCCCCGTTGTCATGCAAATGCTCATCCCTCTATTTGAATGACATTCTGATAAAAATACATAAATAAATTCATAAAATAATCAAAACAAAACAGGTCCACCAGCTCACTCGCCCCTTCTTTTGAAACCTCATGAATTTGCGTGTTTTCCTTGATAGAAGGACTTCTGAATAATATTCAGGTGTGTTTCACGCGAGCGCATAGTGTGTGTAAAAGTTAAAAGGCGGGTAAAGGTTGTTCCGAAAGGATGGAAAAAGGGCATTAACTGAAAGGTTTTTACACTCCCCTGTGATCCAGGGTGCTGAAGTCCTTTTAGACCAGCCTGGCTCGGAGCCTCGTGTTCCCTCAGGACTCTTGCTATCGTGGCTATCATACAATAGTGACATTTCCTTAAACTAGTAACAATGAGTAGCTCCTGTCTGGATCACAATAGACAGGGAATCTTGGCTTTATGCAGAATATTTTAAAGACCGGTGTGGCTTTTTAAAATTTTTTATCTTTCCTCTTTTCACTGTGGGGGAGAAGTGACAGTGAGCCCATGAGCACAATTCTTCTTCTTCTTTATTCCTGTGTCCTTTGTGTGTGTGTATAAGTGTGTTTGTGAGCCATTGATGTTAATGTATGCACTCGGCATGACTTTAATTGATTTAGCAGCTCTGCTTGCAGCTTTTTCCCTAATTTGTCACTTTCCTGACTTCTGTGGCGCTCGTCTCGCAACTTCAAAAGCCAGCCGTTGCAAAGAGATTTCAATGCACTCCGTCGTCATCTTCTTCTTCTTCTTCTTCTTCACTTTTTACGTTCTTCTTTTCTCTTGTCCTTTCGCTCCATCTCACCACACTCGCACCCCCCCCCACCACCACCACCCTTTTTCTCGTTTGACAGGGAGAGCGAGCCTTGTAGATGGAAATCTTTTCAACGCACATCAAGGAAATTAATCTACTTTCATAATAAATGGGATCCACTCAGTTGAATACATTTGTATACTTCAAGATGTACAAAACAGGAAGTGGTGCCGGGGCCACGTCTTCCTCTGCTCCGTTCACCCAGCCTGTCAGTCCCAGTTTTCTGCAGTTTGGTCACACACATTTTTGCTTTATTTCTCCTCTCTCCCCGTGCGACAAAATTTTACTCTCTCATTTGTAACGTAGGCAGGATTTTTCATGCATGCACGCTTTTGTGTTTGTGGAGTGATGCCACTTAGTGACCATTTCATCTTTGCCTTACCACTCCCCCACACACTTTACTGTAATACCAGTCCTCGGAAACAATCTGGACTGCTGAGGAGAGCAGCGCTGCAATCATACGCAGCCTGGCCCGGCCGCCATCAAGAGCTGATTAGGTTATTGAGCAAACGTGCCGAGGAGGGGTCGGAGCGAGGAGGGATGGGAGGCCCTCAGCTGGAGGGAGCGTCCGTACAGTCAGAAACACAGAGTGGGGAGGGGGTGTGGAGGGAGAAAGAAGTGAGATGGGGATTGTATGTGTGTATGTGTGTGTGTGTGTTTGAGGGTGGAGGTGGTGGTGGGGGTCAATGTAAATGTTATTGCTGTGTGAGCTCATTTGATCAAAGTCCTGGAAAGGTTAAGCGAATCCAATCTGGTTTTGTATGGCAGAGTGGAGACACAGGCGCTGGGGAAGAAACCCCCAGGACGGAGAATGGATTATCATATTGGCGCTGGAGTAGCAGGGGCCTCCGACGGACAGTTTACTCTGCCCGTAATGCGTTTAGACAGCAATTGGCCTTAATAACCTTTATTGACTTCAGCGGGTCAGTGCCAAGAATCTAATTATCAAAGTGTATCAATTTCATTGGAGTTTAGAGTTGCATTGCTCCAAATAATTATTTTAAGGTCGGGCCGGGGCAATTAATCCCCTCTCCCCTTATTTGATGGCTTTGTAAAACATTATAAATGTTGTGGTTTCCTTTGCACTTTAATGTAAATAATTTCGGAGAGTAATTTTTTTTTTTTTTTTTGTGCATTTTTCAGAATTCTTGCCACGCTGACGGTAAGAGCAAAAAAAAAAAAAAGAGTAGAGTGTGTTTTTTTTTTTTTAAACTAGAGGCTGTGCTGAATTCTGCTGCAGATGTTTACCAGCAGTCATTTCTCTCTTTCGTCCGGCGTTTTACTTGCACGTTTAAACCAAGCTTTATACCCACTTTATATGCACACATGCAACCCAGATTAATTATAAGTGTGAACTAAGCAGTAAACTGTTTAAATACCTTTTTTATTGCTCATTATGAAGCCATTTATTATCTCTTACATTAAATCACACTGTGTTTATGCGTCGCATTGTTTTGCATTTAAAGCTCCACACTGGGTAAATAGGCTTATGCGTTTATTATATTCCGATTCTTTGCGGTTCTTGTGCACATGTTTGTGTGTGACGGTGTGTCCCCATGTGTGCGGATGTTGATTTGTTTGTATGTTTCAGTGTGAGTGCAGGAAGCAAACGTGCATTTTCATTGACAGTCAGTATGTGCTCTTACCTGGATAGCAGCAGCTGTGTTTTCCTTATCACTGAACATAGACTAGAGGCCTAATCCACGCGCTCATTATTGCATGGCCTTGTTTATCCACGGCTGAATATTAGCTTGCTTGCTTTGGCCCATTTAGTCAGAGCTGTTGGAAAAAAGAAATTACTCACAGATTATTGTTATTATTCATTTAAAGAGGAAATATATGGCTGATAATACATTTTACATCACATACAGCAGCTTGGGCTTGGTAATATAAAGCAAAAAGAAGTGAGGAGAGACACAGAGCAAGAAAAGGAGCGAGAGAGAGAAAATGTAGCAGTGCAAAGGTATTTGCAATTCTCTTTGAAGTCCCCTATTCAACAGGGTAAGCTGAATTTTCGGCGGTGCCTGATAGTGTTTCTTCGTAAATGCTTAAACCCCTTTAGAGAATTTTCATGGGCAGATACGCAGTGGCTTGAAGGGAGCGTTTATGTTACCTGGAGCCAATGCAGCCTTCAGCTTTGTACCTAAAAATGTACACTTGTGTTGAATGGAATCCCACAGAGGTTTGTCTACGACAGAATCTCACTGCAACATCACTGTAAGCCGGAGCGGGGAGGAAAAAAGAGCTCTGAACAGGTTTAACCCTGTCACAGTATTAGAGGCTCTCGCACATTCATTTATATACATGAACGCAGACATGGAGGGTGGGCAGAAACGCCGGAACACACACACACACACACGCGCAATGGAGTCCATTTGGAAAAAAAAGTTGGAAGTACCGTAAATCAAATGAAACCTGCTTTCTCTTGTCAAAGTTTGTCGCATTTTACACAAGTTGCTTTGCTTTCGTCCAAATAAGAGCAAATGTGCTTTTTAATTCATCTGATTGACTCAGATCTGAACAGACTTATTCAAACTTGTAACCGAAGTCTGAAATCAGAAGGCATTATTAGAACAACTCGGCCATTATTGATTATATGTCACTATCAGGAAACCACAAGTTTAAACAGTGCCTTTTATTCCTACACATGATTGTCAGCTACAGTAAGGACTGTGCTCACCTTATCTTTTTTACTTTTATTGTGGGTGGATTTATTAAGAGCAGGTTGTATAATTTATTTTGTTTTGTGTGTGGAATGTGTTGTTGACAGTGTGTTTTTACTCTATCGGCGGGCTTTGAAGGCAGCTTGTCTCGTCTTCTTAGAAAACAAATGAGCTCTTCACTGAGACTGATCTGCCTTATCCGCTTAGCAGCACCCTCAATCCCTGCTTTTATTTATTCACTTACTTTATTTACTTGCTCATTCATTTACTTACCTCTGTATGGATTTGGTTTGATTTCTACCCCTCTGCTCATAGCCACCCCACTCCCCCTCCTATTCCTTTCCTCATCCTTGGCCCCGATCAGCAAGATAAGCCTTCAGAGGAGGGGAGATAACATCCATTAAAGTGGTAAAGAGGACTTATGGGGCAGCCCAGATTAATCACTGCTCAGTTTAATCGCATTCAGTGTGGACGGCGGCGTTGGCTGCAGGGCCCGGCTTCTTCTTGTGTCATAACAGCAGAGAAGAAGAGGAGGAAAGAGGAGGAATTCAAAGATGTAGTTAAAATGTGCATGATGGGAAAGAACGTAAAAAAAAAAAAAAAGATCAAAGAGTGACTTCAGAGTATCTTATAACAGTCTTCTAGCTGACGAGAGACATTATAACTAAGCAGCATTTGACATATAATTATTACAGTACTTTGATCCAGGTGTAAGTTTTTTCTTTTGCAGGGTGTCATTTTGCAAAGAAACGTTGTCACATAGAGCGAAAACATGTGGATTTGTCACTAAAACCAGTCAAATGAATTCAAATGTTTTTCACTTTTGGGATATTTCTTATATTTATAAAGCAATATAGAGCAGAATTAGAACCCTCGTTTGTGTGACTGTGTTCATGAATGTTTAATACAATTGTTTAGGTCTGAATCAAGAACCATAATCTAGTTATGTGGGTGATATTTTATTGTTTTTATTTATCTCCACTCCAGCTCCAATTCATCTCACAGCACCTAATCAGTCATAGTCTCACAGGGCTTTACTTCTCCCACACATCACGAAACAATAAATTAACCCAATTAATGAAAGTGAAAACAGTCGACTCCAAACATAGACCCTCAAAGTGAACAATTAAAATATAAACAAGCAGAAAAATCCCAATTTTAGACTAAATAAGAACTAACATGGAAACAACATAAGATAATCTGTTTTTTATGTTAGTTAACACCACTGGGACTAAAATATAAACCCAATAAAATGGATAAAAAGTGAATAAACCTTAATATGAAACTAAAAATAGTAAAAGTGCAATTGTCAGAGTCAGCGTTTCTTTATTGTCAATCACACCACATGTGGTACATGTTGTGGAACGAGATTGTGTACTCAGGTTACCAGTTACATCCCACAGTAAAATGTAAAAGAAAAAAACATAATAAGATCTAATATATGAACTAAAAAAAATAAACTAAAAATATGCTAAGCACCAATAGCATAAAAACAAGAAAGCAATATGCTGAACAACAACACGAACATGAGTCTGTGTGAGCAGATGAGCACGAATGAACACAGCAACATGAAACAGATCAGCAGCAACATGATGTCATTTTTTTTCACAGTGATTATCCTGGTTAGAGATTCATGAGTCTAACAGCATCAGGGTAGAAGCTGTTCCTCAGCCTAGTGTACATAGTTTTGTTCCACCTCATGTACCACATCTGATGTGAATGACAATAAAAATCCTTGTATCCTTGTTGTTGTAGTGGTTCTGCACTTAATGCCCCTTAACCTCCTTCCTGAGGGGAGCAGGGCAAAAAGTGTGTGTGCTGGGTGAGTGGGGTCCTTCATGATGCAGGTGTCCCTCTCTCTGCATCTGACGGTGTAGATGTCTGTGATGGTGGAGAGACTGAGTCCAACAGACTTCTGTGCAGCCTTCACCACTCTCTGTAAAGATTTTCTAATTGTTATACTGCCATTATTTATTTATTTATTTTTATTTTTGGAGTTTTCCAGGCTCAGGGAGCAAAGCAGCCTGTTCTCTAATCCTAGTAGCCAATTGATCCCCGGCCCACCAACATTTAAGGGTCTTTAGGGAAAAATGAATAATAATCTGTTCTCTAAATACATCCACTGCTGTCTGAGTTTGCCCATGAATGGGTACATTGCAGTGTCTAACTTTAAAAAAATCACATAACTTACTTTTTCTAATACTTGGTTGGTTGATTTTTTTTTCCTCTGGGTTGTGCCTTATAAAAATGTAATTACCAAACAATTGTTTCGTTTAAACGTCATCTTGTCCTATACATAGGAAACTCTGATGTCACAAACCTGGTCTTTCTTTTGAACCAGTCAATCAACAAGTGAAACTTGATCAAATTTAATTTTAAAATAACACAATACAACATGAGAAATATTGGAGGAAACCGCTAGTGAAAGTGGAGATGGCTGGTAACGGTAATAGTTTATTCTTATATTGAAGCTGAATCAGAAAGATAAATGGGGAGGAAGATGAGAGGTGGAGGTTGTGATATTGTCAGAATTATTGAATAGCAAGGCTGCAGTGAGAAAACTGAAGTTGAAATCAAAGCTTGTGAGATAAAGTAAACAGAAAAGGAATGAAAAGCTGAAGCTGCAAACAAGGTGATGTGAAAATACTGAGGAGCAATGTACAAGACTTGGGAGCTCTGAGTGTAGTTTTTGACTGCTCTTTTTAAAAGATTGCATCAAAACAGTAGTCCAGCAGAGATCAAACCTAACAATTGTTTTCTCTTGTACATATTAGTTAAAAAAATTACTCCTTCCTGTTTAACATGTCTAGACTTGATTGTCCAGCTTCCATATTTTGCGAGACCACTGCTATTGCTTCCCCTGTTCAGTGCAATCTGATGGGTGGTTTAAATAAGATGTAGGACATTGTAATTAACACTAGTCCTTTAGCGGGCCCCGCCTCACTCTGCCGGGAGTGCCCGATATAGCACTCATTAATTCCTATTTGTGTGTAATGAGAGGGTCATGTTGGATGTAATAAATGACTCTTTTATTTGGGTGAAAGCTGCAGGGCAGCATCCTCTCCAGCCTAACAGTCTCATAAACACCTTTTAGCTGCTCTAATCAGCCTCCCTGGGTGAAAACTAATCATACATTTGTATACACACACATGCTCCATGATGAAAGGAAAAGTATGCCTCATAAATGTTAGGTTTTTAGAAATGCTTGGGTAACCTAACACATTATTTATTGAAAACATATCACTATAGTATTGTTGTATTGTAGTACAGTATTGTAGAATCTGACAGTCTTTCATGTCATTCATCACATTTTAAGATCTATAGCCATGTTCAGATAGTACACATGATTACACTGGTTTTGTTTCTTTTCAGTGTTGTCCATAAATGGGGGTTTTGATCTTTCTCTCCTTTTATTTTTGTATGATAATGTTTTCCACAGAACAGATTGTTTGAAAAATCCTCCGGTGCTGTTTCCAAACATTGATTAAATACAGCACACTTGCAGTAAAAGTTGGCCACTGAACATGGTTATAATTAACAGCTCTTTTGAGGAAAAAAAAAAAATAAGAACTAAAACCAACCACTGAGCCAACACAAATGCCAGACAAAGAAGTCTGAACTGTCTGAGATTTTGGATAGGATAGGCACACTTGAAATTCTGATGTATGATTTATTGCAATAAGTAACTCCATGATGTAACTCAGTCCAAAGCATGGCACATTTACTTTTAATTCCCTTTATTTAATTAAAATAAATTATTGAACATGCTTCCAAATCTTATAAGAATGTACAGCTTTGTTGAACATGAAGTATTACGTTTAAAAGCCATTAGAGCATGTGTGTTTTCCTTGCCAGACTGAAGTAGACAGCATCTTTTGACTATGGAAGTTCATAATCTGTCGCTGCATGGTGTGTGTTGTCATCTGTTACTGTTCCACCAAGTGCTTTGGAGAAATTTGTTAAGACAATAAATATGCTAGTCTCATTTAAACACAGGAGCTTACACTCTGCTATAAATCTGATCAAAATATGGTTAAACAGGAGGATGTATTGATTACACCTAAGATGTTTTAAAAAAAAAATACCCCCAAACGAGCTACTAGGATAACCATCTGGTACAAAATCCCAAACTAGCACATTTCATTCCTGTACAACACTAAGATTATCTTTAAAAACAGTATTTCTTTATGATGGTAGGCCTCCTGGTCTTAAATAACTGCACAGTATTTTATAGCAAGGAACCTTAAATTTGCAGATCTTAATCTGTTGCACTTAAGATACAGTCATTCTGTTCTACTGTACCACCAGAGCTAATTCCCATTTGATGTAAGACATGACATTTAAGAAGGTCTGTAAAGTCTCGCTACTGTAGCCAGATGCTAAAACTACGGAATCACTACTTTGCAAACCTCTTGCAGTCAATCAAAACTTTGTTAGCAAAGCATTTCTACCCCAGCAGGCCTTTCTCTCCCCCTGCTCTAAAACCAATTTCTTCTGTGCAAGCACGTCAAGATGAATGGAAACGTTTTTTATTGGTTTAGCATTTTTGAAGACCTGATGTATGGTGCAGTGTGAGTAACACTGTAACTCCTGGGCTCAAGGAACCTGGCTTTGGCCCCAGTCAGCAAAAAGCTTTCTACTGGCAGGAGAATGAAGTGCTGATCACAATCTGCTATCTAGCTAGAATCTAGACTCAGCTTGCATAAACTTAAAGAGGGAGAGGGAAAAATGGTGATGGGGTATGTTTAAGAGAGCAGAAGGCGCTTGACTGTCACGCTCATCGCAAACATCTCTGTCCAGCTCTGTCTTCATTGTACTGAATTAGTCAAAGGGCCTCTTAAAGTTTTCTAAGGATGGATGGATTGCACATTCAAACTTAGGCCACTCAGGAGTTTGCATAAGCGAGTGTGGAGCCCTTGTCCCAGTGTGCTGGGAAGCTCATTCAGACTAAGAACTATGTGGTTTAGCCAATAAAATGAACTGGATCCACACCCCTTATCATGAGACAGAGACAAAGGCCCTGCATAAAAACAGGCCGGTGCAGTTTTATGTGATATTTGGGGGCCAATTGGATTATGACCTGACAACAGATTTGCCTTTTCTTCCCACCACCAAAAGAGAGCACCTCAAAAAGCCTCTGAGTTCTGCTTCATTTGACCCTGTGCAAAGCATATGTCCGTCCGTCTTGCTTGTATTCTGTCTAGAAGATGGACTGCTGCAAGGGTCAAAGAAAGCATCCCTGCCCACTTGAGTGTATTACAAAGCCTTCAAACAAAATCACTTGACAGGGGTCTTTCCTTTTAGGGATGGACTCTATTTCTCCCAAACCTTTTGTCACTTCAAACAAGTTACTCTGATGTTTTAGACACATTTTTCTAATGTTTTACACTCCATATAATCTGCTGTGAGTAGCAAAGCCTATTTTGCTGGCTGACATTATTGATGGTGCCCGAGACCTCGCAAAGGTCAGCTCAGCAGAAAGGCTTTGGTTTCGGTCACCATAGAGATTGGAAGAACACATAACACACCCACACTCACCTTCACACACACAAGTATACAAATATCGCTCACAAAAGTGGGATAGATACTTTTAAAACGATTATTAAATGAATGAAAGAAAATCTAAATATAATTAGAATACGTATATTTTGAGGGGATTGGTCAAGTTTTTCCTACATATTACTTTTTAGCTAAAAAGCTATGGTTCAGTAGTTATGACAGGGTGGGATGACATAAACTCAGATGGAGCTGTGTAATTTGTCAACATTTTCATTACTAAAAGATTTCTGAAATAATTTTGTTCATCTGAAATAATGTGACAGTAGGCATGCAGCAGCAAAATAATACTATATATACACAAACCCACACACTATTTATTTTTAATTTACTTTTAGTGTAGTGTCACAGACAAGGGTGATTTTTTTTCTTCTTATGGAACAATACATTTTAGCACTGGTAAAGAATTCCCCCTTCTCAAGTGCAACGTAACGCTGCTGCGGAAAGCAGCAAACACACACTGATCCCTTGTTCAGACTGGAAATGGCCTTGACAGGATCACAACTCCCTTGTTGTTTATATCAGTGAGCAGAAGCTATCCATTTCAGAGCAAGGTGCCTGATGCCTTTTTCCACCTGCGGTCAAAGTGATATTGGTTTCTCGTATTAAAGTATAGAGGAAGCTGCCGGCAGCTGTGAGTCTGCCAAACTCCCACTCCCAAGGCCAATGAAATCAGGTGTCAATGCATCTGAGCAAAAACAACGGCAAAAGTTTTCTATTTCAATGGCCTTGTGGGTCAACAAGATGAAGCCAGATTATAGAGGAATGTTGATTCATGGCAAAACTGACAACATGAATGCTCATTTAAAATCACATAACAAAATAAATCACATGCTTTGGCTAAAGTCAAGAAAGCCGTTTCTCCATTGACGTAGGATAGGTCTTACACTCAGGCTCTACACATAATATTAAGTATAAACCTATGAGTGAAATGATTTACTGGTAATAAACCAGCAGAATTCCAAATTTTTGGCACATTGAACAGAAGAGATTAAAATTATCACATGATTACCAACAATATCATGTTTTTTTTCTTCCTTAGTTATTCAAGTTCAAGGTTCTTTATTGTCATTCGCATCACATGTACATGAGGTGGAACAAAATTTTGTACACAGGGTCCTAGTTACATCCAACAATAAAAAAAATAAAAATTTTAAAAAAAAAAAAAAAAAAAAAAAAAAAAAAACAGTATTATGGATCTAAGATATAAACTAAGAAATGCACTAATCTAATAAATATGCTAAATACTTAATAGTGCAAAACAATACACATATTCATGTGTGGCTACTATACAGAAGACACAATTGACATGATTTTTGGGTAATTACTGTTGTAGATATTTCGGATTGTTACTATAATTCAGAGTTTCCTGTTTTTGCTTAGCAGTCATACCGAAAATAATGGTTTTCTAGTTAGGAACATGTCCACCTCCATATTAGCACAGTGACACATTGGTGACTAAGGACAGGGACATTTTCAGGCATGTTGCTGGGCTGTTAGACACTGAAGTGTCAAAGAGACAGGCATAAAGATTGCTAGTCTGACAGACAAAGGTGCTCTTTGGAGGGTAGGCACCACTATGGTAAATTAACCCCAGTCACCAGCCAACATTCAGAGATATTCTGTGTTTGTTTTCCCCGTTACTCTGTTGGTAGGTCTGTCACTTGCATGGTCTATTCTGGTATAGAAATTCCCCTGTCTCTTTTAAGCTTGTTCATAAGGGAGGTCAGGTTGGAGATTTAGGAACATTTGTGGCCTGGAGACGTAGGAAGTGTTCTTCTAACTGTGAGCCAGTGTACTTAAGAGTACTTTGGGTCCCCTTAAAGTCCTAGTCTAACGTCAGCTTTGGTTTTTCATGGAGTGTTAATAGTTTTTCAGAGTATATGGTAGTCAGTTAGTCCTTGAGTTTTATAGAGTGTAAACGTTCAATTGGGCTTGCATCTTTTTTTGCCATACTGCCTTTAAAACTAGTCAGTTCTTATGTAACTAGAGAGATTTATCTTGTGAAGTTTTACATCATGTTGCACTGTGTGCAACAACAACCTTCCCATTGTGCTATTCTGCGTGCAAGAATGACATGTTGTTATTGAATAGAAATGTGATAGAATAGACAGATGCTTGTTGGTGTTAAGATACAGTCCTGGCTCTAGGTGTTAGTGAGCTGCCCCAGGCTGCCCCCCAGTCAGTCTTCGCCTGGAACACTATCATCACTCCAGCTCTCTACCAACAATAATACTACCTTAGCTAGGCTGCATGTTTGTTTACCTTCCCTGCCTCTGCTCATAGACAAAAATGTTTATGCCTATCTTGTAATAAAATAGACAGTGCTGAATTTAAGGTTGGGGGTGTTGGGTATGAAGGCACCGAAGTGCTTCATGTCCCCCAATTCACCTCAAAATGTGGCCAGGGTCAGAGGGACATCTGTGGTCAGCATCAGGTTGATAGAGGTGGACTGTGAGGACAGCTACTGTCATCAAGGGGTAAATAGAAGTAAAGAAAAGGGGGTGATTTGTGCTCACAGGCTCAGAGATAAAGGACTGTGTTTGGGCCGAGGCAGAGCTTGACCAGTAAACAACCAGTGGGGTGCCTAAATGGCTCGAGGATCAGCCTGGGGCTAAACTCGAAGGTCTCTCTCACCACTGGCTCTTCTAAACATGAGATCATATGTGCACACACACTGACCCACAACACACTTTTTAACGATAAGATGCCGCCTTGGATTAAAGGAAACCCACATCATTAAAAGCACATCCATGCTGGCATAAGTCTGCAGATAACAATCAGGAAATAAGTACATATGTTAGGCTGACTGGTAACTCTAAATTGACCCTAGGTGTGAGTGAGACAGGTCCCTCTTGTAAATGAGTCCCCGTGGCTCAACGAGGCTAGCCTGTATAAATAAAGGTTGAATGAATACAGTCCCTAAAAGAAGAAATTGTTTTTGATGTCCTTAATGAAATAGGCTTTCCAACTTGAAATATGTTAGAATCTGTTTTTGACATGTCATCCTCATTAAGTTGGAACATAAAAAAAAATAGGTTTAAATTCAATTCCAGATATTTTAGTGAATTTTCTAATAAAATTGGGGCTTTATTTACAGCCTCCTTCTGTTGTTCTGTTTGCAAGCCAACTTTGAGCTCAACCAAAGCAAGCTCGAAATCACTCAGGAACTGGTTTTAGATCAACTGTGACTCAATGTGGCTCTTCAATGTTGCGCTCGAAACACCAATAGTGCACTACAAAGCCACCGTGCACAATGCAACGTCTACCGGCTGAGAATGTGATACAGTCTGAATCCACTTTCTGGTACTTTCTTAGCCTGTCACTCATCCCAGGAGGACAGAGTTTGATCCAAACTGAAAGGCACAGTTTCCAGAGGGAGTACAGCCGGCCCTGCCTTATCCCGGTCACCATAATCTTTGGTGTCTCCTCCGAGTCAGGTGTAATCAGTCACACACTGCTACATGTTTTGACACCTGTCCTGTGCAGTGCAGAGGAAGTAAGCAGGTTTGTCTCTCCTTTGGAAACAGACACACAGACAATCAAAGCTATCGTCACATGAATTAGGACAGACAGGTGGATTGTCAGAAAAGGGATTAAAAAGAGGGATAGCGGAAAGAAATGAAGGTTCTCTTATAATGTAGTTTTTTTTTTTTTTTTCTTTCAAAAGGTTGGATGACTGGGGAGGCGAGTCACTGTTAATGGGAAGAAATGAACGCGCTTGAGTGGTGGATGTGACAGGAAGAGACTGTTCGTAACAAGGCGTCAGAGTCAGTCACAGTTGCAGATCCATCACTTCTCAGAGGCTCTGCAAAGGGGAGAGTAGGGGGTGGGGGGGCATTTAAGAATATTCACAGAGAGAGGAAGTGTGTGACGGGTAGAGGGGAAGAGGGAGACGGTGAGAGGAAAGAGGGATTTGAGTGCGGCTGACAGCACTGCATTTAATTTGGGCTGCCAGATCCTTTTTCGTTTGACTCTCGCTCAACCAGCTTAGAGGCTGCGGAGAACTTGGAGGCGAAGGTTTGCCGGGATGTCTCTGATTAGCAGTGATGTGCCACGTCACACTTTAAGCTGGCCTGTAATTCATGTTCAACAGGGGGATACTTACACATTACACTGTGCGGTGCAGGACGTGATTAATTGACTCACACTCTAATATTGGGTGTAATTTGCCCATCCTCTGATGTGAAACTGACTTTATACTAGACTTACTGTATGCTGCAATCCTGGGGATGTAATAATTGAGTCAGCTCAGAGCCGTGTAATTTTATTTTTTTTAATTTTATTTTTTACTGAGAATAGAAACTCAAGGGTTGTAGGGAGAGCTTCAGATTGTCTCTTAACTTAATTTCACACTTGAAGGTTTAGGAATAAAATGAAGCTTACCAAGTTTTTTTTTAATATTTTGGTCTATTTTTTAAATTGGTCTGAGGTGTTTCTTTTGTATTCTGAAGAACTGAAACAAATAAGATGAGGCAAATCATTTTTATTTTTATTGTAGTTATTTCTGCTCCACAATCAAGAAATAAAAGCTTTATTATATTTCCATTCATTCCTACTTTATACACACATTTACCTTTTCTGTTCCGATTTGCAGACTATGCTCTTCCTGGCTGTAGTGGAGGAGGAGGGCCAAGCAGAAGAAGGAAGGAGGGAGATGGCAGAAACCCTGCTGGCTGCTTTGACAGACAGACACCAGCAGAGACAAACATGGAGGGACAGGTAACATGTACTCTTTGACTGGGGGTTTAGACATTTAAAAAAATATGGAAGATGAGCTCTGTCTTGCATGTAAAACAATCAGACACAAATGTAAGTCACCTTTAATGCTTAAGAGATGATCAAGTTTGATTGCTTTGCTCTTTTTCACCAAGATAAAAGATATTCATTGTATGTTTGAATGAATTTGCATGCATTTATGGTTTATAATGATTCCTTGTGTTAGTCTTACTTTTTTCCATGTGACAATAGTGCTTTATTTTATTGCATTTACGATTTTTGGACACAACACCAATAGACACCAAAGGAACCTGATAAAATAGTAAGGCTGTGAATGTGAAATGTGAATAAAAAAAAAAAATTGAGTCCTATACTATTCCCACTGCTATTAAGATGAAAAAAAAAAAAAGATTACCTGTTTATCGGTCCAGTAGATTTTAATGTGTACAAAAACAAATTGTTAAACTCATCAAGCGTTAAAAAAAAAAAAAAAAAAGACACTAGCTTATCTTAACTTATACAGGTAGTCCTCGGGTTACGTCACCCCCGGTTTACGGCATTTCGGACTCACGGCCGCCTCCCCAGTGACGTCATCACACCTCACGTTGACTTTTTAATGCAGCTCTGATAACTCTCAATCAGGTCATCTGGACAGTTTCTTTTTAGTAGAAACGTTTCACCCTCACTCCAGAGGGCTTC
>JARVGQ010000759.1:22472634-22483494 GCA_031762355.1 Hypsolebias martinsi | reverse complement strand
ATAATACTAATAATACGTTATTTATAAAGCCATTTAAAACAACCACAACTGCAACAATGTGCTGTACACATGAAAAAGTACGTAAAAAAAAGAAAAAAAGAAAGAAAAAAAAAGTTTTTTTTTAATTATTATTAATTATGATATGATGTAAACGTGAAATGCCGTAAACAGAGCAGGTCGTAATCCGAGGGTTACCTGTACTGCTTTCTTTTACTGGTTAGTGTGTATGTCATCAACGGTCAGAGACAGTGGTGGCCACAGCTAACCAAAATGTTACCTTCACTAACCAGTATTCTGCTAACTAAAAAAAATAGCTTTGCTAATACAAAACCGCTAGATAAAAAAAAAAAAAAAGTAGTGGAAGCCAACGCTAAAGTGCTAACTTTTATCATATACTGTTGTTGCCAACACTGTAAGACTGTAACGTGACAATGATGTAAGTGGACATAATTTACTTGTGATTCACAAGTAAAGCGTCCATGACCCGTTCAGAGGTGAGCTTTCAGAAATTAATCTGGTCCATTGGAACCAAAGAGGCAGAGTAGAACTCTGATGTGCTGAAGCAGAATTTTGTGCGATGTGTGTTGTTCGTCTCCCTCGTGTCATTTGCTATAATGAATTAACTCACATTAGCAATCATCTCTATGGTTAACTACTTTAACAAACTACAAGGTTGCTGGGCGTCATCATCAATATTCTCTCGGCAACAAATCTGTTTGTTTTAAAGATGTGTAAAATCATGTTTGAGAGAGTCATGTCCCAGAGACATTGTGAGCATTGCAAAGCATTCTGGGTAGGAATTATGTGTGCAATGTTTGTGACTATTTATGATGTTTCTGAGTGTGAAATTAGTTTTTCATGTTATTTTCCTGTTCTGGATTGGCTTGGTATTTACAAAGTATGTTAAAGTCTCTGTTATTGTCTGTATACTGACACCATGAGTCAGAGACTATTTGTGGTAGATTAGAGGGGGAAAAGGGCACTTTTGGTGTGGAGAACTGTCTTTAAAAAAATCAGCAGACTTGAATTTACCAGACTTAAATTTTGCTGAAGCTATTTTCACTAAATGTATTCAAAGTTAGTGAAAATGTTAATCCACAAAATGGAAAGTTAGTTGCGCTTTTAGTGGATTAGCAGAAATGTGCCCGCCTCTGGTCAGAGGCCACAGCATTTCAAAAGGCTCCAGTATACTTGCGCGGAACTTTTTCCTTGTGGACTCAACGCACATTGTCTGTAGAAGGTTGAGACTTCATACTCGAGCATCCACCTTGAGCGCCTGCAGACCAGCTCCGCAGACTGTCAGACTGGGCGTTTACCTTCAGGACAAATTGAGGTCGCCGATTGATCATTTGCTGTCACACCTACTGGACTGATTGACAGGTTGCAAAACAAACAAAAAAAAAAAAGAAGAAGAAAAAAAAACAGCTGGCAGCCTCAGCCGCAGCGGTGTTCTGTGTTTATATGTTGTTAAAAAGTTCTAAAAAATAAACAAACAACCAAAAAAAAAAAAAAAACAGGGAGCACTGGCTCTGCAGCCCACACATCAGAACAGCCCACTAAGAAATCTCCAGACCCTCCCGCAGCCACGCCTGACATGATTTTAATTTGCTCATTACAAATTCCTTCATTTCTCACCATTTCAGTCATGGCGTCAATGAACGAGGAGGAAGAGATGCTTGCTTTTTGGCAAAAAAACAAAAGAAAAGTCCATTAAACCAGATCGGGGGGGAAAGTAATACATTGGTGTTGCATACAAACAGTCTGTCGCCGGGCAGTTTATTGCACGACACTGAGTTTGTGCATGTGGTTGTAAAAATTGAGCTTTGCATGGGCATGCTCTACGGGGATCTGCTTCGACTGTAATCTGGTATGCGCTAATCCAGTACGCACGGACGCCCAAGAATACTGGAGACTTAACCTTTTAGTTTTGTGGTGGTTCTATAAGGCAATATTAGTTCTAATGTTCTAGCTCTCAGTAACCCACATCAGTGGCATCCAAACAACAATCAGCTGGTCAGTAGAACTTTAAACTTCACAAAAATCCATTTTTAGAATATAATGTTGGAGGACCTTGCAAGCAGAAAAAAGCCCAGAGCAAAAGTAAGATTAAATGTATTTAGCGCTCTGTTTTCTAACCAGTGCTAACATTAATCATGGTACTGCTTAATGATCAGCTCATGAGTTGCTCGCCACAGCTCACTAAAGAAACATTGGATGAACTTGACCACACCCTTATGTGAAGCTGGCGTTTTAAAAGCACTGTTTCTGATTAACCAGACCTCTTTATTCATCTTCACTGGTTCCTGCGCCATCACCAGAATTACTATTCAAGCCGACATTTGTGACAGAATCACTTAAATTAGGATTTGTAAATAGTTAAACTAGACAGGAAACAGTGTTAGTGTACACGGTGGGATGTAAAGTGAACTAGCTGGGTGGTAGGATGGTTTATTTGGGGGAGTGAGTGGTTTTATGTGAGAGTGAGTGACTGATTCCCAGACAACAGAGTGTGGTGCACCCTGAATGGTTAAATGGCATTTTATTCAGCCGGTTAGTCTGGGAAAACATATGGTGCCATTTGGAGGCCCAGACTGGTGCACGCCGTTCTCCTGTAATTAGACTGGCCCAGCAGAGCAGCTACATAACTGCTTCATGATAACCACCTTGCTGTAGCCTTCAGTACTGCTGCTGCCACCCAGCCCTGGCTGCAGCACAGGACCAGCACACAGCATTACACATCCTGTTAACACACTGTTCAACACCAATGAACACCAGTGACACCACAGCTTTGGCAGCTGCGCCTTTGTGCTGATGGCCAGATTTACAGTACATATGTTGATGACACAAACCAAAACAGGCAAGAGTCTTTCATTTATTTCTGTTTGTAACATTCAGGAAAAGTGATTATAGATATCAAAGCACCAACTGTATTTCTGTTAGTGACTGAAGCTGCACGTATAAAATATTTTGAAATAAAAAAAAGATTGGAAAAAAAAAAAAAAACTAATATACCACAACACAGAAGTCTAGAAGTAGCAGAACACAGTGAGCATCTAACAGAAACTTCCTGCCTGTTTTAATATTTATGTTTTTCAAGCATCATTTTCAGGTATTCGTTGTTATATATTGTTTTTTTCTAACTGGATGTAGTATTTTTATTTTTATAGAGCTCTACATCTTGAGGAACATTCAAACATATTTATATTCTGTTTGTTTTAGATTAATATTCCCGGCTTATTATAACTCTGCATATTAAACTGAGGCACAACTTCTAGGGTTTTGCAGTTGTCAGTTTTTGTTTAACCAACTCCCTGTTAACATGTGTGTTTAATTAGATATACAATTAGTTATATGTACATTTACGCCTTTTATATTGTATGTACTTCTCACCATTTCATCCTTTCAAGTAATCCAGTTTTATTAGGATACTGAGAATCATATACACACAGATTTGTCTGTCTTATACCTGCTTTATGCAGCACACCTGATCAGAAGATGCCATTTCATTGTCTTTGCTCTTCTCTTTTGTTAATCTCTCCACCTTCTACCCACCACCATGAGTGGAGCAGATTGCAGGTTGAAGGCGTAGGTTGTGTTGGCAAAGCCACTGGGGCGTCAGCTGGGCTGTTGTCCCATCAGGAGTGTTGGTAGTGGTGGGAGGGGTGGACAGGTTGGCAGCCCGGCGGGAAGGCCCTGTTAAGGATACACTTCTGGGACTCAGACTGAGTCAAAGCCTTGCTCAAACTAAGCACATGTGCACACTCATCAGCACATACACAAACACACACTGACGGTGCATTGGTAAAGAATAAGAGTGGGGGTGTCCAAATGTCGAATGAAGATGTTTCTTCCCTCATTTATAAAATCTGACACAAGCAGTCTGCCCTCTTCTACTCTCGCATCAGCATCCCTTCTCTAAAATCACATATTCACACACATGCACACTGTGATACATATTTAAGCTGCAGTTCTGCTAATGACCAGTGCATGCTGGCTTAGAAAATATGTATTTGTTGGTGTGACTATGGATCCAGCTTACTCTGTTTTGATCTTTTTTTTTTTTTTTTACTTTTTTTCCCCCTTAATTTATTGCAACACTAAAGCCACAGCTAAAAGAGCCCCCTACCACCACACCCCATTAAGAAAACTTTACAGCGTCATAAATATGTATGCTGCATTTTGTATGTAAACATGTGTGTTTTTAACATAGCTTTTGTATTAGAAGACAATAAGAGCACATCAAGCACAGACACATTTATGTACTCCATCAAGAACTGCTATAATTTGTGCACCTAACACCACTTCAACACACATATGCAATTACATACTGTACTACATACCGTCTGTGGCCAGAAGGGACTGTCTGGATGCTGTGCTATTCTCTTGTTGTCTGTTTAGTAAGTACAACACGGAAGAGCACAGCCTATTTGCATATACCATCATGTTTATTTCAGTAGCGTTTAAGACACACATCACCGACAGTGAATTATGCATGGGACTGGAACCACGGAGGTGCTTGTTCAGTGCTCTTGTGAGGGGAAATTTAACTGTTATTTTTTTCTGCTTATGACACTCAAGGCCCAGGGCCCCTTAAAAGTACACAGAGCAGGCAGTCTGTAAATGGACTGGTGGTGTACACTGTATTCCCCTTTTACAAAGCAGAAAGAGCATGAGGAAAGGCATCTGACAGGTTCTGACGGCTAGGTAATAGGATTCCAGCCTCTCCAAAGAGACCGACCGAGGTGTTGTTGTAGTATCCTTGTAGACCCCTCTGTCTCGTTCTATGTGGATGTGCGCATGTGTTTGCTAAATGCGATGCTGTGGCAGAGATGAGTGACTGAATAATTCAAAACGGGCATGTCTCACAAAATGATGCAAACCCGTGCACGGATTGTCAGTGGGAGGAATAGAATGTTGCAGTAAACACGGCCTAAAAGGGTCTTATACATTATAGAGAAGCTTTTTGAAACTGTTTTCACATATGCAAATTGAACACACAGAGCTGAAAAGGCCTTAATACGAATCTTTCCCATATGCTGCAAATCCAAATGAGACAAACAACTGTGTATGTTTATACTGTGCATGTGACTACTAAAAGAGGATGGAAAGTGTTGGTCCAAGCACACAAAGAATAAATTATTGACAGAGTTCTGCTAAAATCAGTGTTTATTTACCGAAAGTTCCAGCTGTGGTATTGCCTGCACACCACTGCTGTGTTCTCATAAGTCATTTCCTGGACTGATAAAATGGACTGCAGGGAATGAGCATCATTAGATATGTCATTTAAGACACCTATGCTGTCCCACTGCTCTATATTTATCCTCTTGCAAGTCTGTAACAGGCCCTCAGGTCAACACATCGGGTCCCTACCTGTCATCTTAGCAGTGGACCAGACATGTGGCGTATAGAAGCAATAAAACTCCACCTGCTTGTCACCCTGCCCTCTTCTCCACTCTCTTCTCCTCACAGCTCATTTTTATGCCTTCTCTTTTTGCCTCACCTTGCCACTCAATGTATTTGTGACCATTTAGGTTTGTTTAAAGATAAAGGTGGTAATATTTCTGTTAAAGCCACCTTGTTAAGCTTGGCTATTTACAGTTTATTTTAGCCACCTTTTTTAGTGGTAACTGAAGATAAGTTGTGACTGTAATAAACAATCGGCATAAACAGCTCTGCAGCTCAGCCTTCAATGGCCTTAGGGGCTTGTAAGAGATTTATAACACATTTATTATCCCTATTAATAGCCTGGGAGCATTGAGTCGTAAAATAAGCTATCACTAATTAAATTTCCTGACTTATATTGAATGTATGTTATCTTTATGTCTTGGTTATTTTGCCAACTTGATTGATTTTCATACCTTTGGAAAGCTTTCCTTAATGCATTGTGACATCAAAGGGAACTACAGTACATTCAACATGTGGCTCAATTATATTTCCACTTAGTATTCTGGTTCTAGTCAGAGAAGGGAATCCATTACTTTTTTACCCAAAAGCACACTTCCACTCCAAACAGACGGAAAGGCCTGCATGGAGAATAGAGACATTTGATGTTGAATCTCCCCTTATTTACAGTAGGATGCCTGAATAAACGTGTTCAGAAGCTGGAAAGTGCATTATGACCCATAACCCCAAGGTATTTGAAATGGAACAGCAGGACTTACTCTGAAAAAGAATAGGAGATGTGCTCTGGGCTCACTGTTTATACCTTGATGTTATTTGGACTGAAATAAAAGGCCTGTTTATCTGTTCTTTCCATTTTGTGGTTTAAAATTGCAGGGTTTAGGGAAGGGGGTGCTATTTGGATGTGCTGCTCTGCTGGCGATAATTTGAAAAAGTTTATCACCATTGTAGTTTTACTAAGTTAATCTAAAAATTTATGAAGGAACAACATTGTAAATGTTCTCAATGTTGGTTGGTGGCTATTTACTTGTGAATTTTGTCATCACTTTTTAAAATTCAAATCAAAAGTGTCACTCCGGTCCATCTTACCATGCCTTTACTTTTGAACAACACTAATTTTCTTTGACATAAATGCTTTTTGTGTTGCAGTTTTCCAATATGGTGTACACATTCTGGAGACTGGGTAGTTTTTTTATTTATTTTTTTTATTTCAGTGTTTCTTTTTCAAAATACCTATTTCAACCTTTCCTCAAAATTTTCTGTTTGTTTCCTGGAAAAGAAGCAAAGAATCAATCTTTAATGTTTTGGAAAAAAAAAAAAAAAACGATGAGTGCTATTTGCCCAGACCTCCAGCTCTACAGAAATTGTAGAGCTGACGTGGGGAGAAAAACACAAAATTGCAGAGGAAATCAATACTAGACCAGTAATGTTGAGAATCTCTTTTCAAAGGGCAGTCTTAAATTTGTTTGCCTTCTGTTTTTGATCTCTTACTGTACCCATTCTGTTCCAGACACAGTTGTTATCATAGTTGCTCTTGTTTGTATGTTATTTTAGCCTTTTTCCCAAGTAGCTATTTTGCAATTTGAACAAAAATACAATTGAAGGTCCATCTGTTCCCAATAGTCTTAATGTCCGACAGATGGGGTTGGCTATGGAAGCCATACCAGAATCCTGGCAGGTCAGAGGCTTTGGTAATGAACATGCTAAATATGTGTCCAGACTCATTTCATCATAACAAGGTCTTCATGGGCTAAAATATTAAAACATGCTTTTATGTTGGACTGTTGTACTTAAGTCTTGTCTGAAAATAGGGCTTATGTTTAGAGATTTATGCCCAAGAGATATATATTTTGAGACTTCCACAGCTTGATTTCCAATGTTAAAAAAAAAAAAAAAAGTCTAGACATTGAGATAAAATGATTTGATGTTCCACTGTGACTATATATTTTGATGCTACAGACAGATAAAGGTTTAACATCAGTAATATACAACAGAATAGTTTTTGGACAGAGCATTCCTTTAAACATTGATATCCCCCCCCCCCCCATTTATTTTCATGTGTTTTGTTTTTCGACTACTCAGACTACGGTGAAGGCATGTGTCATCAGCATGAGAGGCCCCAATTCTAATTGAGCCCCTAGCCGCCAAAGCTGACAGTGCTGCTCAGTACTTTGTGGAACATGCAGTCCTGATTCTGGTTGAGCTTCACTGGGCCACAACGCTTTACAGAGACCACTGCAACTTTTGAGGAGTCATGGGATTTGTCACATGCCTTCACTTTCGAACTCTTCACATTAGATTTAAAACCACTGGTCTTATGCTAGTCCAATTATAAATGTCAAAGGAAATTGTGCTTAACACATCACATATTGTGCTTGTGCATTGCATATGTGTGTAAATAGCTTTGCCACAATCCTTTATGCTGCTACAGAATATGATCTTTTATTTCTGTCTTGGGTTATTTTTGTGTTGCAACAATGGATTTGTGGTCCTAAAATTTATGTCACTAAAGTAATAGACAATCCCTGCTAACTCTTGTTTGATTGTCTTAAAGTTAGTGGTAACATGTACTTTTATGCAGTAGTATTGTCTGTAAATGACAGCTGTTTGTTGATTGTCTTAAAGTCAATGGTAACATATACTTTTATACAGTAGTACTGTCTGTAAATGACAGCTGGTTGTTGATTGTCTTAAAGTCAGTGGTAACATACTTTTATACAGTAGTATTGTCTGTAAATGACAGCTGGTTGTTGATTGTTTTAAAGTCAGTGGTAACATACTTTTATACAGTAGTATTGTCTGTAAATGACAGCTGGTTGTTGATTCTCTTAAAGTTAGTGGCAACATGTACTTTTATATTAGTACTGTCTGTAAATGACAGCTGGTTGTTGATTGTCTTAAAGTCAGCGGTAACATACTTTTATACAGTAGTATTGTCTGTAAATGACAGCTGGTTGTTGACTGTCTTAAAGTTAGTGGTAACATATACTTTATACAGTAGTACTGTCCGTAAATGACAGCTCGTTGTAAGATTGGGTTTCCAAGGTTTGAAAGAGTATGAATTTGACTGATGGTTAGCCTGATGTTTAAAACATAAGTACTTGCTATCATCTATTGCCTTACAAGCACACATGTACAAACATTTCTAACAAAGTTCTTTTACCTTGAGACAAGCCCACAAGCTTTGACCAGAACACTTTTAGTATAGGAAAATTGAGCTGCTTTGAACTTTTGTGTTTTTGATAACTACTTGGTATGCTTCCTGGAGGATAACCTGTGAGTTTTGCTTCCCAAGCCTTAATCCCTTTGATTAAGTGCCAGGGCAAGATAGCTTACCGCTCAATAGGCCCTTCACCTTCATAATATCCTTACTGTCCTGAGCTTGAAAGCACCAGTGCTCCAACTCTCACTATGTGAATCTTTATCCGTTCTTAGTCCAACTGCTCCTCTGTTGATAGCTGCTATCAAGTTTGAGCCAATAAACTTCCTCCTGTACTTTTTATCCTGTCTCTTGTCCTGTTTTAGGTCAAGATGCCCTCTGTTCTTTTGCTCTGTTTATGCATTATGATTCATAACAGCAAGGTTGTATGTGATACAGGACAGCACCCCTTTCTCTTCTCCCTCATCCATCCCTTAATGATGACTGTAGCTGACAGCATTGCCACAGCCAGCTACAGGTTAGCAACACTGTACACAGTGTTCCTGTTCCTGTTCATATACAGTAGTAGATACAGAATGATGCCTGGTTCTTAGTTCAGCGCTGTAAGATGCTGTGCAGGCTTTAAAGGCTCGTACAAATAAAAATGCAGGACTTGTTTTACTCTGAAAATGAAAACTGACCAACATCATCATTAGAAAGAGTAGGATATGAGAGCCATTGATTATTAAAGAGCTTTTAAACTTAGCAGTATGCCATAAAATATGTGTATTATGCTAAGTACTTTATTGTTCAAACATGCAGAAATTGACTATTTAAATTGAGAATAAAAAATAAGTAAGTATATTATTAAGAATCTGTTCAATCAAACACAAATATCGTATGTCAATAGAATGATTTACCACATTCATAATCCTATTTCCTACAAAGTAATTAATTTACAAATCACCTTAGATTCAGCTTTACATTATGCAAATTCATAATTTTCCTACAAAATCCTTTTGATTTTTTTTTTGTTTGTATTAAAAATCCTTGCATGTAAAAAAGGAAATGGATGGTAAGAGAAAACCTGAACACCCAAATACCTAGCTTATATTGACTTGATGATTATCCAATGCCTTCTTTAATTGCTTTAGCTTTTCTAAAGGATAACTTTTTTTATGTCTTTCACCTCAGCTGGCCAAAGGCAGCCTCTGGATTTTGATTGCGATTAAAAAAAAAAAAAAAACTCTCAAAAACTATCTGACCTTCTCCCTGAAATGGGTACCTTCTCTGCCCACGCCACAAATATATGAGGGCACTCTGACATACTTCTGAAGTTTTTTTTTTTTTTTTTTGGCCATATCTCTACACTGTCACACACAAACACACTCACACACACACACATGCATGCACGCACACACGCACACACAGAACATGCCAGTTTTCTTTCATACAAAAAAATAGGACAGCTGTACAATCACATACGGTAATCTTGCTATTGAGACTATTTTCTTGCTTTTTGCATATAAAAAATATTTTGTGTCTTGATATTTGAAAAAATAGAATGGTGGAGGTAATATAGCATATTCTTATTAAAAATGCTTTTCACAAATATCACTAATAATGCATATGCATATTTCATAGGTTTTCCTGTCAGCTGATTAATTAGTGAAAGTCTGTAGCCTTAAGTCATGTTTGTTTTATTAGGAGCACAAAGCCTAGATATTATATAGAATAAGTACCAACAAACAATTTTTAAAAATCACTTTTAAGCAACTAAATTGCCTATAGCCAGTGACATATCAGTGTTAAATTAGTTAGCTTCTTGAATCTTCATATATACTATATGCCATATTTCTCCCATTGTCACGTAATAATGTACTTGTCACGTCATAATGCACTATACCTGTACGGTACAGGTATAGTACATTATTGGCCTTGGCATGGATTATATCTTTCTTCTTTAATCAAAAGCAAGAGTAGGAAGACCAACTTGACAAGCTCCTTCTGTTTTTTTTGTTTGCCCTTTTTTTTGTGCACAAGCTTATCATCTGATTAATTTGAACTTTGTCTTTATTTTCTTTGACACTGATCTTGTACCATGCAATGCCTCACCAACACGAAAGCAGTGCTCTGTGGCACCTAACTAATGCAGAGGGTTCAGTCGTCTACCATGATAGGCAGCTATTTTTACTGAATGTATTTAAATGAGTTCTCGTCCGCATACTTTGGCAATGTACAGAAATATGTGCAAAACTCAAGATGGGCTCCATTACTTCTTAAGCAAGGTATCGCTTAACTTCTTATCATTTTAATTATTT
>JARVGQ010000759.1:22443253-22454025 GCA_031762355.1 Hypsolebias martinsi | reverse complement strand
TGTGTGTGTGTGTGTGTGTGTGTGTGTGTAGGCAAGACTGCAAATGACATGTTGGAACAGCAATTCGGAGGTCATTATGGAACATTTGCTGAGCCAGCAACTTTAATCAACTAAACTGTAAGAACATTTTGTTGATGAAAAGCCACAGTTTTGTATTTATTTATTTTTTTCACTGAACAAAAATTAGTAACATTCCTTTTTTTAAAGGATGATTTGCATTAGTGTTGTCATTTCCAATGTAATTATCATTGATTGTACCCATTGTGGTCATGGTTATGCATCATAGTTTGTCACAATAATTAAAATAATTACAGTAATTAAAATAATTGTTGCTTTAAGAAGGTGTGTAGCTTGTGTAATTTACAGTACAGATTGTTTGCTTACAAAACATCATCCCACAAAACTGGGTCTTGTCAACAAGTCACAAATAAACCCAATGAATTTGTTGAGGACTCAAAATTCTTACCTATTAGTGGTATTTATGTAAAGTTCATTGTCATTACAGGATTTTTGATTAGTTTTGAAATTACTTGTATCCTGCAAACTTGTAAAAAATAATAAGAATAATTAGGAACATGATTCATGCTAGCCAACTGTATTTTTTTTTTAGCTGTACCCACTTGAATGTGCATATTTTTCAATGACCTCCCAGGGCCACATTGTCTAAAGTCCTATTGTCTCACTTTAACTCCAGCTGCTAATGACAGCATCGTTTTATGAGACGAGAAGTCCAACGGTCTGAGCATTGCCCGGCTGTTTTTTAGAGAACCGAAGGGCAAGATGAGCACATCAAGCTTCGAGTCCTCTTTCTGCCACAAAAACATACACTCCACTCACCCAACAAGATCTCCCTAAATTGCTTTTACCCTCCTCACCCCGACAGTGTACACACGAACATGCACGTACCCACACAAACTTAGACCTGGACAGAGTAGTAGGGGTTAGTTTTTCACCACTCAGGTTATATTTAATCATGGCTGGTGGATAAGGAGGCTTTTCTCTTTATGAAAGGTATTAGAGCAGCACTGTGTTTTCACTCAGCTTTACACTCTGCCCTCATGCTTCTCTTCTTCTGACCTCTGATACCGTGTGCCAGGGAAGAATTTGATAAAGTGACACCGTGCTCTCACTATCTCTTCCACCATCCCTCTCTCTACCTACAGTATCCCATCTCTGTCTGAGATTCTAATAGTGTGTCTGGC
The DNA here is from genome assembly GCA_031762355.1 of Hypsolebias martinsi. Lineage (NCBI taxonomy): Eukaryota > Metazoa > Chordata > Actinopteri > Cyprinodontiformes > Rivulidae > Hypsolebias > Hypsolebias martinsi. The sequence continues at coordinate 22,452,823 of JARVGQ010000759.1, read as the reverse complement.
ATATCAGGACTGCCTCTCATCTCATCAGTGGGGGTCACACCTTTGGGTGGCCCTCACCCTGTTGTCACCATCTCTTGCCTTGTCATTTATTTTGCTGTTGAAACAGCCACTGCATCTGATTCAATCTTGTACATCATCAAGCAGATGAAGTGGACAGAACGCAATAGGGCTTGCAAAAGTGAAGGGGGTTACAAGTTGTGCAACACAAAAAATATACTGTAATCATCTTTTTATTTTGTTTACCCTTTATTTATACTGGTAGTCTCATTGAGCCACAAGAACTCATTTTCAAGAGAGACCTGTTTAGGGAGCAGATGGTGGCGGTTAAGGGCCTTGCTCAGGGGCCTAGAGTGAGGCGAATGAGGGTGGAGGCAGGTGTGATTGTTTCACCTTTTCCACCCACATTTTTTGATGTTATCGGTATCGGGGCTTGAACCGGCGATCTTCCGATCACAGGCTTGCCGTCTCTAACCTCTGCGCCACCACTCCCCAAAGTCCATGCTCAATAATCCAGGTAAAAAAAAAAATCCCAACAAAGTTGTCAGGTCATCTGGACTTTTTTTTTTTTTTTTTTGAGACGTTTCTTCCTTCATCCAAAGGACTCCATCAGTCCAAGATGCCACAACAAATGCACTCCCCCAAGCAGCACACTCACATATTGGGCCAACCAGTTTGCTGATGATAAGATGGTTTCTAAAGTCTGCCCTCTCCCCTGTCAACTCATCTGAGGCAGCCATAGCCAAAGTGGTTCAAAACATCAAAGTTCATGCTCAATAATCCATGTAAAAAAATCCAACAAAGTTAACTCAAACTGATGAAGTGCTTTGGATGAAGGATGAAACGTCTCAACAACAACAACAAAAAAAAAGAAATAGTCCAGGTGACCGGTCTTAACTTTGTTGATATTTTTACCTGGATTATTGAGCATGAACTTTGATGTTTTTAACCACGTTGGCAATGGCTGCCTCAGAGGAGTTGATGGGGAGAGGGTGGGCCCCAGAAACTATCTCATCACCAGCAAACTTGTTGGTCCACTATGGGAGTGTGCTGCTTGTGAGACTGAGTTTGTTGTGGCTCCTCGGACAAATGAAGTCCTTTGGATTAAACTTCTCAACGCCAACAAAAAAGAAGCCTCCAGATGACCTGACTTAACTTGTTGGAATATACTGTAATCTTTGCTTTTGACCCAGTCTTTATTTTTTTTCCTCACCAAACTGAACTTTTACTTGTGCTATTCATAAATAAATACTTTTTAATAACCCAAGGAAATCTTCCCTGACAGGATCTTTTAGCATTCAACTTTTCCTTTTCATCTTTAACAGTATGTAACTTACTTCAGTTCATGTGTATTTCTTCTGTTTAAGTACCCAAGTATCTTTGATTGAACTAAAGTTACAAAGGAAAGTAAAATAAAAAAAAACAATGGAAAAGTTCCAGTAGAGGGGAGGTTTACATGGACTTTCAGCACTTGAAGAAGTCTCGGGTGCGCTCCATTCTACTTCATGTTGCACCCAGGGACCCTCCCAACCTCAGTAGCATGCATCAGCAGACACTTGGTCATTAGGTAGATTGACAGTGATTGTCTTGCCTGCAGAGCTGAGGCAGGCCCTGCTCGGCTCAGATGCCTGCTTTGAAATACACACATATAGATTTCGTGTGGGTGAACAGAATTAACAGAAAATGTTACAAGCCAAGAGAATCGATAATGTGTGAAAGATGCGGCGGACAGTGTGGAAATCACATTTTGGACAGGTTGCTACTTCATCATTGATTGGTTGTTGCTTTAGGCGGCTACTCTTCTTTTTTTCTAACTTAAAGGCTGATGATCAGTGGAGCTCATGGCTTTAACTATAAAGTAAAAAAAAATAAAAAAAATAAAAAAAAACAGGTGTGACTTTAAGTCTAAAATAAGAAATCTTTAGTTTGCATGCTTTTTATTGTTCTTTTTTTTATTTTTCACATTTGATCAAATTTTAAGATTCCAGGAGTCTAAATTGCTTCAGTGAGCCCTTTTGAATTTGATTATGAACAAACTTTTCCCTAAACCAATATGTCTCCTGTTAGTTAGCTTTTGCTGTGAGGTAGTTCTTATATGACGTGTGATTAATCTGGATCTAACTGTTATCTATGGTACCTAACTTTTGTTTGTGTTGGTTTTAACGGGATTCTCTGTGTGGACATTAAGTGACAACAGAAATCTTTGGGGTGATTGGGGCTGTCCTCTATTATTCATCAGTGGTAATGATGGAGAGGAGCTGGCAGGATCTGTGGAGGTATTGATCCTATCCTCAAGTTTCACATCTCACCCCTGTGGGGGTGGAGAAAAGAAGGTCTGATTAGCTCTGACGCATGCCTTCATTTTAGACTCATAGGACATGTCCAGTCACATGTATTTTTTTTTTTTTCTTAACTAATATTTTTGATTCTTGAAGGTCGTTTTAAAACCTTGTGTGAAATATCACAATCCATGCTCAATAATTCAGGTAAAAAAAATCCAACAAAGTTAAGTCAGGTCCTTTGGACGGTTTCTTTGTGTTGACATGTTTTGTCCTTCATCCAAAGGACTTCATCAGTCCGATGAGCCACAGCAAACTCAGTCCCACAGGCAGTGCTCTCACATAGTGGGCCAACCAGTTTGATGGTGATAAGATGGCTTCTGTTTCTTGTGTGATACTTTTGTTTTGTCACCAGTCTTAACAAAATGTTCCTTCATGATGCCATATAAAATAATGAATTTTCCAAAGAACAATAGCCTTCATCTGGCCTATTGACCACCATACACAATGGTGGTACCTCTGAAAGGTACTATTATACATTTTCTCATTCTGTGCCTATGTAATCCCTCTTGCCACACATTTTACTGGCTTGGTGCACAAATGTAAGCAGGTTAAATTAGTCCAGCCCCCTTTTAATACCGCAGAGAGGAGAGAAGCAGCCATTATGAATTATCCTTAATTACAGCCATTTCCTAAACTAATAAACCTGCAAAATCTTTACTGCAAAGGTTAGTTTACTCGGCATGCTTAAAAACTGCTGCATGTGTGTGGCTTCATGCCTGTGTGTATGCACATGTGGGTGTCCATGCATTCAAGCGTATACACTGGTGATTGGTGTGTGCATAGTGTGTGTTTGTGTGCGTGTGGGTACAGGAAAGCTGCCTGGCTGGCAGCACCATAGTCCCATTAATTTCACGTGGGCTCCCTATCACCAGCCACAGATGCCTATAGACACGTAAATGAGTCTCCTGCGAGCAGTGGGCCGCCTCAACCAGCCAGCTCGGGCCTAATGGTCTGGAAAGCCAGCGTATGTGACGGCAGGAATTGAGGGCCTTATTTACACTGGCAGACATTAGTGGATGGACGCTGATTCCCTGATTAACACGTCAGCCTCTCTTACATCCTACCCACGCTCATTTCCCTTCTTGGACTCTTTTCAGTTATTTTCTTTTACTACTTTCAAATGTAGATACACACTTGCACACACCCCTAAACAAATTTTTACAGTTACTTTTTGACTCACTTTAATTCATATTTTATTTACCGCACATGTGCATGTATGAGAAAATGCACACAGTGTTAAAATTATACAAAAACAAGCACATATAACACAGCATCCAGTGCTGGAAATGTGGGATGGCAAGCTGCTGAGAAGGGGAAGCCATCTGTGAATGATAGCTCCCGTGGAAAGATAATGTTTCTCATGCAGAGCCGAGTGAGGCGCTGATGGAAGAAGATGACTTTTTGAATGGTTAAGTGGGTAAACGTTAGATCATGGCCACAGCGCTCCCATTCGTCTCACCCACCATCAATCCCTCCCTCTCTCCAATCCTCTCCTCCTTGCTGTACCTTTCTCCCTTTTGACGTCTACTAGATTGTTTATTGAAAAAAGGCATGAGGAGGCCGCTGATAAGAGAGGCAAAGCTAATGCCGTGATTTGTGTCAGTCACGCTGTGCTATTTGTTACAATCGCAACACTTATCACAATATAATGTGTTTATTCTGGTCAATTAGGTGGCACAGGAAGGCTCCTGCATTTGAAGTGTCACATGCAGGATGGGACAGGGTGAGGGCGATCAAAGGAAATGGAACTAATCTAATTGTACAGCATCTCACACTGCTGCCACCGCCAGGGCTATTCCCATTGCCAGCCAGCCTTTGCAATGATGGCTATTTAGGAGAAAAGAAGAAACACCAGAACAGGTTTATTATTATTTACTGCTACAGAGGTGGGCAGATAGTGTTAGCTGACGTTTCTCAGACAATGATTGCAAGTGTCTTCAAACTCAACCCACAATAATTCTTTTAAAATTCCACTGCTTCTCACTTAAACTCTTGCTGGACAAACTTGGGTCGTTAGTTTTCTTCAGCACGTGAAAACACAGACAACGCTTGCAAGTTGTGATTTACAATTGGTTTTACACTGATTCACACTTTTACCCACAACAATATTCAAGCAGTACTTTTCTGCATATTTGCTCTTTCAAAGCTGGAAGAACACAGATGTGTAATGGTACATGGCTGACAGAAATTCAGAACTGGAGTGTAGAGGAAATGTGCAAATGATCTTTCTATTGCAAAGGTCTTATTGCAATAGTTTGTCGATACATGTGTTTGTGCATAAATGTGTATGTTGACTAGTGTATTGGAGTTGTTTTATTTGTAAAAGTTCTCTATCTCTCTCTCTCTCACACACACACACACGCAGACTTTGCATTGACTTCCATTCATTTTTCATTAATTTCCATAGCCTAACCCTGACCCTTACCCCAAACCTAACCATTACCAGTACATACTTAGCCCTAAACCTCACCCGTCCTCAATTCACACCTTACTCCTAAACTTAACCCCTAACCCATCAACGACACTTCTTATGGAACCCGGGCTTTGGGCCCCACAAAGAGCAGTTGGCCCTCGCAATGTAGTACAGTATGTGTTCAAAAATGGTCCTCACAAAGTATCATAAACAAGCACACACATATGCACACGTACAAGTTAAAAGGGTCCATCAGCAGACATTTAAGCTGTGTAGCTGATAACACACATGAAGACACACACCTGGACACCTCGTGGCCAGGTTCAGCTTGCTGTCCAAGTTAGAATAAAAATGAGCCAGGCAGTGAAGGTGGACCATGTAACAGACCAGTGCCTCCATCGATCTGTGAGGGTTCATTAGGTAAGTGCTGACATCACAGATTGATGTCTCTTTAAACCAGTGGCTGCCGAGGAGCTGACAAGGAAAATCAGCACTATTGACTCGCTCAGTGGTATTTGTGTGTGTTGTTGCAGTATGTAGATGTGTGCGAACACACTCGTTTATGTGTCCAAGAACAATAATGTCAATGTGCACGTAGGTGTCGATAAAACCAACATGCATGCATCGTTATTTGGCACACAGATGTTTCTATGCGAGTGTGTCCCTGTGTGTGTGTGTACACTTTGGCCTCCCTTGATGCTGTGCTGAATGTTCTAGTCTTTGATGGGCTCTTTGTGTGTAGGTGTTCACTAATGCTGCTAGTTATACACTCAGCCATGCAGCTAAGGAGCCTGTCAACGTCTTTGTGCGTTTGCACCACCATCCAGCTGCTATCACAGAGTAAGGAAGAGGCGAAGTGGAAAATGGAGATGGAGAAAGAACTTGTGGTGGAGCTGTCAGAGAGGGACTGGCTAGAACCTCTCTACATCTATATTTCATCAGCACATCTAAGAACTCTGTTTTGTAATTATGTTGTGCAAGTTGCTGACTAATTTGCAATCCGGAGAGAACCTCAGCGAGCAGCATTTAATATGAGGCCTCGAAGCTGTTTAGCTGCAATTACGGATGCAGATTTTCAAACTCGTTTTGTGAAAGAATTGACAGAAAGCGGTCTCTCTTTGCGACCCTGGTCCCCTCACAGTGTAGTTGTCGATTGATCTGAGGTGTCATTTGTATCTGATGTGTTTCTCTAATTAAGATCAAGGGAGAATCATTGGCATTGAGCATGTCCACACACACATCGATTGAAGTTGCGGAGGGTATTGGTGGCTGCAGGGATAGTGTGGACTCAAGCAGCACTAGTCAAACTGATGAATACAGCAAAGGTAACTTACTTTGAGAGTTATATCTTATATTGCTAAAAATGCTCTTGTTCCCTATTTACTGCATGAATTATAGCAACTTCAGTCTGGATGGTTTGTTAGATTCCTGTAATCTTGTTACAGCTCAATATAGCAAAATAATTTATGTACCTTTTGATCTGCAACTACCGTACTTTAATCTTTACACACTTTGTAATTTTAACAGAATGCCCTGGATTGAATATTGCAGTACCTTAAAGTGCTGAGCTCAATTTATAATCTATCTTTTTCCTTCTTCTTCTTTCGGCTGCTCCCTTTGTCAGGGATCGCCACTACGTCACACGAAGACTTGGCAATTATTTTTACACTGGATGCTCTTCCTGGCACAATCACAGACCACTGAGCTACCACAGCCCTCTGTGTGGAGCAGAGAGCTGCTATCTAGGGCGCCCAAGGGAGCAGATTGGTGGGGAGGGGTGTTAAGGGCCTTGCTCAAGGGCCCAGAATGGTGCAAATGAAGGTGGAGGCAGGTGTGGATGCTTCACCCCACCCACATTTTGATGTTGTCTGTACCAGGAGTTGAACTAGTGATCTTCTGATCACTGGCCCACCTTCTCTAACCTCTGTGCCACCTCTCCAAAATTAAAACTATAAGTCTATATTATAATAGTGTTTTCCTTTCTAAGATTACAGTGCCTCACCTTGTGACTTTAAATGGACAGTTGATCTGCTCCTTTGCCGTCATGTCCATATTAAAAGACTATAAATCCAAAGTCAGAGGAAAAATGAAAAAGTTGACTGATCTGGTTTTAATAGCATCAATACCCAGAGCGAGCTATGTTCACAAATAGGATGAAGTGAAAGAATTTTAAGTTCACCTGTACTTCATTTTATACTGAGCTGAGCATAATGCAAAGTGTTAGGATGGAAAAATGTGCAGAACTGAAGGCACAAATCCCTTCCAGGACACCACCACCAGAGGCACATTGCTATTGGCTGCCTTCGGGAGATTAAAGAGAATAATTGCCCGCTGATTGGATGTTTAATTTTTCATAGACCTTTGATGCATAAGGTGTTTGTACTACCGTTATCTGCAGACGTAATAGACAAGTTTAAGCTTAAGTCACTTAGGTAAAGTAGTTTTTCACAGCATTAATAGATTCTTGATTTAAAAATCAAGATGAGATTTTTTTTACCAGGTAGGCACTAATTATTTTACAAAAAATAGCAATTTTCTATCTAGCAATATTCTGTCTTGCTATAAAGAAAAAAATAACTTATTGATTTTTGATTGCATGGTATAAATTTATTTACACAACTTTATATTTAGTTTTAAATATATTGAGTGTATTAAGGAGAAAAATAGAAAAATTTATGTTTTATAGCATATGTAACTTTAGCATTCTGCTGCAGCAGGTATGCTAATATGTCAGCAAGACAACCCATAAAAATGGGAACATTTAAGCAGAATACTGATTTTTTTTTTTTTCTTGCACTCTCTGCTGTTGCATCAAATTATACAAGTTTTGGGGATTTTGTCTGTGTATTTGTAAAAAAAATAACTAATTTCAACACTTTACATTTTTGTTCAGTTTCTAAATTGAGGAATTCTTCTTTCTTAATTCTAGCATGAAATCCCCACCTGCATTTTAAAAGCACTATGAGAGTAGAGGAAAGCTAGACGTGCAAGCTCTTCCCAAATCAAGGACAGCTACAGTTGACAGTCCCATGTTCATACCTCTGCCTGGTGACACTAATCTCTTCTAGTGGGTGACCTACCTCCTCATTCCCGATCTGTCTTTAAAGGTGTGTGTTTGTGTTGTATGATGGTTGCAGCAGATGTCTCCTCTGCGGTTCCGCTTCAGAGGTCCAGGAACGGTGAGCTTCTCATGGTTGTCACATTGAGGTGGGAGAGCAATCATTTCCTTGGACAACAGTTCCATCCACATCCCTGCTTCCCGCCTGCTTGGATTAGTTCTTCTTCCTGAGAACATTTGCATCCAAAATATTTATTCCTAACTAAATTTTTGCTGTCTTGGAGCTCAGCTCCAATTTCTTCTTCTATTTTCCCTCCATTGCTGTGAAACATTTTATTACAATTGTCAGAAATAGACACAGTTCTATTGAGGGGTGATTACAACAGGGTGTTTTACTCACAGCTCACCAGAGCAATTAAAATCTGTAAACAAGGCAACCCATGATGCCTCAATCCAAACAACGGGGTCCTGTAGGAAGTGCCTGTTTGAAGGAGAAAGCTTTTCTCCCTTCGGCTCTCTCTATGTCTCTCTTCCTCATTAATTAGGAGATGCTCGATGGGCAGCTTTATACAATCACAGTGACACAGATTTCAGACACAAGACGAAGTTGTTTACTTTTGTGTACGATCTTGGATTATGGCAGGGCACTTTGTACTGCCGCATGAAGAAGATAAAGCAGGCCCCTCGTGTCAACCACTGCTTTTAGGTTAAGAAAAGAGAGCTGGTGTGAAAAGGCAAGCATCTGCAACATTTACAGTTCATACTGTATAAATGTATGTAATGGACTTTTGGTAGTCTTATTCACCAGAAATATGAGCCACATTTTTATATACTACACTGCCTGACCAAAAAAAAAAAAAAAAAAGTTGCCACCTGGAATTAACTAAGCAAATAGGTATGAGCCTCCTATTGGATAATTACTGCATGGGCTATTATCTTTCAGCTGGCAGCAAGTTATTTAACCTCAACTGGTACAATGAGTTGCTTCTCATTTCTTAAACAGCCATGTCAAAAGACACATTGCGTGGTTGTGGAAAAGATGTCAGTCTGTTTGAGAAGGGTCAAATCATTCGCATCAAGCAGAGAAAACATCTAAGAAGACTGCAGAAACTATGAAAATTGGGTTAAGAACTGTCCAATGCAGTATTAAAAACTGGAAGGATAGCAAGGGCCTATCGTCTTCGAGGAAGAAACGTGGCTGGAAAAAAAAAAATCTTGAATGATCATGATCGGTGATCACTTAAAAGTTTGGTGAAATCAAATCAAAGAAATACAACAGTAGCACTCAGGGCTATGTTTAATAGTGAAATAAGAGCATTCCCACAAGCATAATGCAAAGGGAACTTAAGGGATTGGGATTGAACAGCTGTGTAACCTTAAGAAAACCACTAATCAGTAAAAAACTGGAAAAAAGTTTCAATTTGCTAGGTAGCATAAAGATTGGATTCTGGAGCAATGGAAGAAGGTCATGTGGACTAATGAGTCCAAATTCACCCTGTTCCAGAGTGATGGGCGCATCAGGGTAAAAATAGAGTCTGGTGAAGTGATGCACCCATCATGCCTAGTGCCTAGTCATCAATGCAAGATCTTGGTGAAAAAAATAATATAACACTGGATGGAAATAGATCTTGTGACATTGTAGAAGCTTATTGAAACAAATGCCACAGAGAATGCATGCTGTAATCAAAGCTAAAGATGGTCCAACGAAATATTAGTGTGTGACCTTTTTTTGGGTGGCGACTTTTTATGGGGAGCAGGCA
>JARVGQ010000759.1:22235871-22247221 GCA_031762355.1 Hypsolebias martinsi | reverse complement strand
ACAAGAGGGACCTGTCTCACTCACACCTAGGGTCAATTTAGAGTTACCAATCAGCCTAACATGCATGTTTTTGGAGTTCCACCATGTTGGAATGGCTAGCCTCTTGTTGAGAGATAATCTTCTCCAGCTTGGATGTGAGAGCATCGATTCGTTTAATCTGAGAGAGAAGAGAAATCTGCTTGTCACTGGTCTTGTTCTGGGTATGTTGTTTTGGGATGGAACATTTCTGTCATAGCTCAGGAGACCCAGAGAACATGAGACCGAAACAAGCAGGACTCAGAGGAAGTAAAAGTTTAACATTGTTTATTATTTACAGTGATAATAACAAAAGTTGATTATCAACGGGAACCCTGGAACAGGAGGATATTCGCGAGGATGGATTCACAGGAGTAAGGGGAGTTTTGAATATTAATTTGATATCTCTGTTTCCTTACAGGTCTTGGAGATGGAAGGAGGATGTTGTTCATTTGAGGAGCCATGGGAGAGGAGCACAAGGCAAGAGGCTGGGAGGCAAGGAGGTCCAGGTGGCACTGGTGTCCAGAACGACAGGTCACAGAGGAGCACAAGGAGACACAGGTAACTGTGATACAAAAAGAGAGGTTAGGCAACCTCTTCTCTAATTACAACAAGGCCGGAAGCATACTACCATGAAGGGGGTGAATGCTCCAGTGAAGAGTAGAGCTCGACTGCTGCCTTAAGTACAGCTGGATCCCTGATGACTAAATGGCCTAAAGGTGGTGTTAATCGGCGGCCATCTTGGATACAGGAGCTGCAGAAGGTCATACTCTCACAAGAGTTGGGGGTTTGATTCCACCAGCAGTCACATGCCAACGTATCCCTGGGCAAGACACTGAACCCCTCATTGCCTCTGATGTGTTTCCCATAGTTGTATGAATATGATAAAGCACTGATTATTATTTGTACAGATATAGTAGAGTGCTGTATGAATGGATAAATGAGGGCACAGAATCTAGCGTAAAGCACTTTGAGTATCTTGATAAGATAGAAAGGTACTATATGAGTACAGTCCATTTACCATTTACCATCCTGTATTCTGGAATACCTTGCAATAAAGATCTGAAGCTCCCAACCTTAATCTCTCTATGTAGTTTCAAACAACCGCTAAGTTCATGGCAAAACCACTGCGGACATGTTCCTGTTTTTAGTATTTTACATCGCTTTAGCTGTTTTTGTTATGTTTTTTAATATAATTTTCTTTCATTTATTTTCCCAATGTATGCTTTATTTTACGATTGTCCACTGTTGTCATTGTTGTCTACTGTTGTCATTGTTCTTTGTTAAAAGCAGGTCTCTATTGTAAATTAGTCCTTGAGACTCAATTAGACGAACTTGTATAAATAAAGGTTGAATGGAAGAAGACAATGTCACATGCAGCATACAGCTAGTGCATATGGATGCAAATATGAATTCTACAATGAGCATGCTTGTATTGATTACGAAATTGTGCAATTTGGACCTATTAAATTATTATCTGGTCTGCTTGTTACATGGTATCAAGGTTTATATTTGATCTTGCCTTATGCCAACTACTTTGATGCAGCACTGTATTTCTAGAATGGGGATGATGCACTGAAAGTAAAACAAATACAAATATCAAAACCATCAATCCCATGGTGTGACACTAACATAAGTATCATATGTTGTTGTTGATTCTCAGTCATCTAGGCCAAAGCAAAGTAAAAGACAAAAACAAAGCAACTAGACTTCCATTCCGTAGTTGAAGAAGTGGAGTTTAAATGTTCTGACTACACACGATTGATTTCAATATTATTAATAGATGGCTCAGTCGGTATACCGCTACCTCACTAAAATTAAGGTTGAACAAAATGTGACAAGATCGTTCAGACTGAGGTCACTTTGAAAATCATTGGATATGTATGTGATTTAGTACCATGTATAGAAAAAGAATTGTGTCAGATTTGACACAAAAAAAAAAAAATTCTGATTTATCACATTCAAACTTCAGAAAATCTGTTTTGGGTCTCATTTGCCTGCAGTGTGAACACATGCCAACTCTGGTTAAAATCTCACCGGAAACACCGGTACTGCTGACTCAGGTGCAGCATGAATATTGTGCCAACGTGTAGATACATATACATTAATATACATTTGGTATACATAACACACATTTAACGTAAGCTGACGTGTTGGTTGCCTGTTATTAAATTTGCACATTTTAAGCATGTGTTCCATCTTCAAGAAGGTGTTTGTTTATTGGCCTGTGATTTCCTCCCACAGACCAAAGACATATATAGTTAGGTTTATTGGTAAGTCATTGTTCCTAGTTGTGTGAAAGAGGGTGAATAGTTGTTTGACTTGTTTGCCTTTATTTAGCCCAGGGATCAACTTTTGACCTGTCCAGGGTATATTCCATCTCTTTGCACAGTGGCTATTGAACATGAGCACCAGCAAACTCTGCGACCCAGATAGGAAGAAGCGGGTAAAAACAATAAATGGATGGATTAACAACAATCTATATTTATTTTAGAAAACACTGAAATGTGTTAATAAAGCAAAGTATCAACTCTTATAGTTATATGAAGAAAATAAAAACCTGTGAGTTGCTGACCTATATCGCTAACCTGGCCATCCATTTTCCAGAGCCATCTGTACTGTCTGACGGACGAAATAGGGGGTTGATCTGCGGGGTAGCTAATGAGAAAAATCCATTAACAGTATGAAGAAAGACTGTGTGGCAAGTTGTATATTCACAAGTTGGCACAATATTCATACTGCAATTGAATGTGAAGGGTTATAATTAATTGAATGAGTGAAAATGTTTAAAATATTTATGAAATAATTAAAACAATTTTGTACAGTTATTACGCGCCTGATATTTGAAAAGTCATGGGCTTGAGGTAGCTTCTATTTGTGTCAAATGAAATGATTTTGTAGCTCTTTCACATTGGATTGTATGCTCTTTGGTGTTAACCATTGATAAACTTGTGACAGTTAGGTTTGCTAGTTAAGTACCCGTGTTGGTCAATCTTGTACAGAATGCAGTGCACCAACAAAGTACACTGTAATGAGCAACATAAAGTGTGTGTTACCTTTTGTCATAAAATACACATTGTAATCAGTATGAAACAGATGGATCATTTCTGTTGACACCTGGGTTGGTTGGCTCAAACCAATGCCTTTGGGCCTTTAAAGCAGACAGTGTTGAATCAAATATATTGTTCATTACAGTTTATCAACATGATAATAATCTCATTTTAGATGACATTGTGAACACCATTTTACAAAAAAGTCTCCCACCTGCTAATGCACATTTCATGGTCATTCATTTACAGTGGGCATTCACGTTGCATACGTCTGAATAATAGAGAAACTGTTGAACATCACGTGTGTGCCTGCCTTCTGTTTGTGTAAACAGCATAAACTTTATTTAAGAAGATATAAATTTAAATCTTAAAAGCTTACAAGACAGGTCTGGTAAATCCAAACAAAACACATAAAAACTGATGAGTGCTCATGTATTAAACAGACATGGCAGCTCACCATTGTTTCCAAATAACTATATGGACAAAATGCAGTCCTGCAATTTTCAAAGCAAAGTGGGTATGAGGTAACACAAATGGAAATATGGCAAATAATTAAAATATTTACATTGAAACTTGAGTCTTAACTGTATTTGGTGGTGCACCTACCATTTACTCTATGTCCTTTTCAATTTTTTCTTTGTGTTTTAACACCAATTTGTTGTAAAATTGCACATAGCACATTGCATTTTTCACCTGAACTCTGTGCACTCACTAAGCTGCAAAAAGAATTGACTCAAGAAAAATAAGTTGAGGATACTGTGTGTTTCACAACAACAAGTTTGTTGAATTCAGTGTTAGTTTTCTGCAGTCTTTTGCATATCTACAGAGGTAATTAACCTTTTCCTAGCATCCTCGGGTGATAACTTCTAACATTACTCAAGCACCGGGGAACAGTAAGTCAGAGAGGAAAACAGACACACTTTTGGTGAGTGCAAGTTACAGTGACAGCACAAAAGGTTGCTTTACAAAGCGTTTTCTGTTTCAGGCATGTGTGTCGTTTGCCTAATTTATGGACCTGCTGTTTTAGGCCATTTCAGATTAGTCTGTGTTGGGGATATCTCATTCCATGTCTCGCTGTGTGAGCCTCATTAAAGTTGTGTAGGAGCCGCCTCTGTCCCTCTCTCATTGGACTAAGGTGCAATAACTGGCAGACAACTTGGAGTTCTTTCAAAATGCAGGTACATTAAATTGGCTCTGCATCAAGTTCCTACACAGAGTCTGTTTGACTGTGCTGGATTGATTGTGTGATTCACTGAAAACTTTTCAACAACTTTTAGAAAAACTTCAATGTTTTAAAGGTGATGGTGTGGTTAAATGCATGAATGCACTTTTTTTTCTGTATTTAGTGTATTGTTTTACATTGTGTGTTATAATGCATTATATTTTTTGTTTGAACCAGTTCAGTCTCTTCTTGTGAGAACATTTGATTTTTAGCATTTTAGGTGTCCCGCTAATGGGGTATATTTTAAATACTGTACAAGTAACAAGCATAGCACTAAATGTAAACATTTTTTATTCAATGCTTATTTCTTGTATGCAGATTAGACTCATTGCTATTGCCATTAATATTTTAGTGCAATCTCTGTTCTTATGCATCTCAGTGGGAGACTGTTTTTGAAATCTTGTGCAGCTGCTTTTTTGTACTAATGTATAGTTTTGTATCATTTTTGTATGCATGTATGAGTATTTTGTATTTGCATGTGTTTTCATGTCTCTACACATGTCTTTGTCTATGTGTATATTATATTGTGTTTGTTCAGCTTCTCGGAGGACGTGACCTGTGTGGGTAAGGACAGTGTTAACGGAGGCAAATTGGGAGGAGGCCAGCATTCTCATTAGCAGGGCAGATGTGAGGTCACTCTGATCAGATTGCTAGCCACTTCCTCAAAAAAACATCTCACCAATGGCCTGGCGTGAGACTTACAGCGGGGGGAGCTGGGACATGGAAATGTCCTGTGTTCCTGACATATTGTGAGTAGCCACCAGACGGGGGGTGGGGGGGGGGAGCCAACAGTGTTAACCCACCTCAGAGACAAACAAACACCGTCACCCCCACCACCCTCCCCTTTTTCACAGCAACATCCTTGTACAAGAATGATTCAAAAATAACACAAGCGGAAAACGGCAACAAGGTGCTACTTTATCCCTCCTGGACCCCTCCTGGGACGATTAGCAATCCAAACTGAAAGAGAAACAGACAGAAGGCTGTGGAGGTGGAGGAGGTGGGCAAAGAAGAGAAGAAACGACAGACATGGAACCAATTTCAACATAATTTTCATCCCTTGTTCATGAAAGACCATTGGAACAACAGATTAGGTAATTACAGACCAAGGGCCAAATCATCATTTCTAGTTTCTTTTCCCCTTCCAGTTTCTGAAATTAAAGAATGTTGCAGAGCAGGAGAGGAGGGAGATGAGCATTTTGATGTTGGGATGGAAGTTTTTAGTGAAATACAAACTATATTTTCATAACTAATTAACCATTTTGTACTCCATATGCTCCTAAATAGTACATTTATAAAATAAACAAATACTAAGCCTGTATGCTAGAATCTCACATGCCAGATTTAGAGCAATATCATGACCAATAATTGTGCAAAATGCCAATGAGTCATTCTAAAGTGGCTGCATGCATAAAGATAAATGCCCACTTTGTGGATTGTAACCACTCACTTAAACAGTAAGGGAATGGGGAAATGCTTAGCAGTGTAGCAGTGTTAATGGCTATGTGTGTGTGTTTAGGACACCGGCTAGAATTAGGTAGACAGGTCACACTGTCAAGCAGAGAGCAAGTGCGAGGAAAAGAGGGGTCAAGGACGAATAATTCGCTTAGCCCCTATTTTTTTTTTTTAATGACAAACACGCACTCCTGCCAGAAGGGAACCATTAAAAATAATTTACACAAGCTTTATGTTGGCTGAGCTCTTTTTGATGCAGTGTTTCCCCTGGCAATTATGGCCATGGCTCAACTCCAGCCATATGGCTAGCCGGGCAGTGGGCCGTGAGGCTCAGGAATACCTGGGTGGTTAATTAAGAGCTGTTGCCAGGGCCATAGGAGGCTAGTCTCAGATCTTCCATGCCCCCTTCACCAACTCCACCACCATTCTCTGCTAACACTTTCACTTCCTCCTCAAGCGGGCCCTCTGCTGTGACCCTCTGTTGTCTCTGCTCACACAAAAGCAGCAGCCACTGGGGACAGGGAGAGGCCACCGGTAATTATTTGAAATAACATCCCCCTGAGCTGAGGTTGAATATGTGAGAGAAGTGTACTGTGCTGTTTGTTTGTTTATTTATTTATTTTTAGTGCCTGGATGTGTTCTTGGATTAAGACCACAGACTTCAGGTCAACATTTCCACCTTCCTTATTTCTTTTTCTCTGATGCTTCTTTGGAATGGAGGAGAGTGCAACCACATTCTAATACCTCATTCGGCATATGCAGACGTTTACCGTACTCTGCTCCCAGCCACGGGGCCAATTGGAAATAAACTCTTCACACATGCCACACTATGATTGACACAAATATTTTTCAGGGTCACTAAAACGAGAGCATGTATGTGGATGATTGGGACTCATAAAATAAATAGCGTACAAAGGAAAAAAAAAAACTGTGATAAATTATAGTTTCACATGTTTTCAGAAGCCATGTAGCATAAAACACTTTTTTTTTTTGTAGCTCATCAAAAACAGTGAGCATTTTTTTAAACCACATGTAGACTGTGGTAATATTTGCAGATGGCAGAATAAGCCCACTGATTTTAAACATAATTCTGTGTAAGATGAACAATACATTTTGACTCATCTTCCTGTTTGTTGACCTTACAGTGTTATCACAATTCGTGCTGCCATAACGCATTATGTAGCTTTGACCTTGACTAAGGTATGAATAAGACCCCATCTACACATACTGATATTCATAATAGCACTATCACTTTATCAATCTACTAGACAGAGCTCCCATACAGTATGATAAAGCGTTAATGAGAATTTTGTCTTGTTAAAATGTCATTTATGTAATGAATAAAAGATGGTGGGTTCAGCTGTCTCGGCTTTGTTCTCAATCAGTCTTTTTTTTTTTTTTTTTACTCATTCTGGCCTGTACACCAACAATGGCGTCATCTGCAGACATTGTCCTGATAATCAGTCAAAATTGCTTCATGTTTCTTCTCCATAAACAATCATTAGGATGTTGTTTTGTTCATTCGCTTCGCCTCAGCCTTTCATTTGCGAACAGTGGCTGCAACAAAAACACTGACAGCTTCTAATCTAAATCTGTGATAGTTCAAAATGTTACGATTGTGACAGCATGGCAAGTCAAATATGTTTGTGATAGTGTCTGGGTGTGCACGTGTTCATCTCCCAGTGTATGTGTGAGTGCGTGTGGGTTTCTGTGTGAGGAACCCCCCGCTGACTCTCCAGCTCATCTCCATATTCCTTTATAGGAAATGTAAATGGATACATGATTATCTTTACACAGCCCAAGCAGGAAACGGGACCCTACCCTTCGCTGTGACTAAAGAAGAGAGGGAAATGTTATGGTACACATTATAAATGATTTATGGGTGTAGACTATGGCATCTTTTTTTCTTGATAACCTCTCCTGTGTGTTTTACGTGCTCCCTTTTCAACCAAGATTCAGAAAGGTCCCCAGTGGTGCAGAGTTCTCTCCATGTACCTTTCCAAACAATAAACAGGATTATCTGTCTGCCTGTCCATGCTCTGTTTACAGCCGTTTACACTCACCCGCTATCTCTTGGTAATAAATCCCAGAGAGTGAAAGAGGGGCGATATACTTGATGCTGAATAATTGGTCATTTTGGTTGCAGGCTCCCCTGCTTCACATTCTAGTGATAATGAAGGCCTACTGAATATGGTGATCAGTGTGAGTGTGTGTCAGATATGGCCCTCTATGTGCATCTGTCATCTGAATGCATGCGTCTAGGCGAGCATTCGTATTGCCGATGTGTCTCCTGAGTCAGGGATTATTGCTGATAGATTATTTCTTCAGCCCCCTCGTTATCACTGGATCAAACAGACATGTGACCTGCACTTCATCACTCTATTCATCCGCTTAAACCAAGCTCTAGAAGCCTACGCAGAGGGCCCCTGGAACTGAATATATGGATGTGAGACCAGGGAGTGTAATACTGTTGCGCTGGGACCCTTTTGCATAATTATGAACTCTTGCTACAGCTATTTTATCAGCATGATTGAATCCTTTCTACTGCTGAGAAAACTATCAAAAATAAGACATATTGGAATTTTGGAAGAAAAAAAAATTGTAGTTTAACCAATTTATCCAGGTTATACTTTTAAATGCCCATCGTCTAAAATGCTATTTTCATTTCTCTCATTCTGCTCTGGCCTCTACTGCCTGGACTCATGTTCCAAGCTCTGTTATTATGTGATATTGTCGTCACCTGCCCTCATTACTAGTTGAAGGACAGGCCCTTTGATGCTCATTAGCGAGCTCCCCTGTGTCATCACTACATACTAGTCATGGAGAGGAGGTGGGAGCTGCAGCAATGAGAGACTGCCATATCTGCCAACCTGTGTGTACTGTGACAGTGGTGACACCCAACCAGTCCCGTTTTTGTCAAGGGCCTCTAACGAGGTCATCACTGGCCCTGAGACAGAGGTCAACCTTACATTTGACCCCCATCCTCCCCATGCTGTAATGTCAACAACTCCTCCGTCACTTGCCCCGCTTTGCCCTTGAACGCCGCTCTTCCCTCACTGGCTGGTGGCACGCCGAGCTGTCACACAAGTGGGCAGTGTGTGTGGAAATCAAGGTGGGCTGATGTCTTTTAATGAGACAGACGTAGAGCCTCGCTAATGTCCCCGCCTTCGTTAGGCAGGACCCAGCTGCAGCCTGTCAGCCTCCTTGTTAAGCTCAGCCCTGGTGGGACGGTCAGACAAGGCAACCCGGCTGTCGTTCTGTCTATCAGTTGGTCAGCTTTTCCCCTCTTCCCCTGGTGGACCTGCAGTCTCCAAGGTGAAAAGTAAGCCCTGTCTGCCTGATGGTCCTGTACTGTGTGTCAGGGCTGTGCTCCCCTCTGCTCTTTTCCCTCGTTCCTGGAAGGTGGTCGGCTAATGATTCTCCAACAGCGCTTTGGGGCGCTCCACAGCATTTTGTTTCCTGATTAGAATGCACCGGCGGCCTTTGTCAACAGTGATGTCAGCCGCTGTAAGGACAAAGCATTGTTACCAGGAGCATAATTAAATCTGTTTCCTGTGAATCTGCCACCTGTGTTGACCAGGTAGTCAGGGATACAGGAGTGTTTTACCTCCCACATCACGTCTTGTATTTATTATCTCCCTCCTTCCACCTCTGTATTTGTGGTATACTGCATGACAGGTGTAATATATACGTTTTATTATTGTGATGTTTATTATTTTCCATATTATCATTTATTTTCAGGATACTGCCAACAGTAAATAGACCCACTGTAAGATAAATTTATTAAAAAAAATAGTTTAGTGCATGCTTGCACACGTTATTAATTAATTATAGTCTACAAATAACCTGTATAGAAATTTTCCTGACATCAACTTGATAAACTTTATATCACATAAATAAATTATGTGTTGATTGAACTTCATATATTTTTGCATTTCTAAAAACAACATATGTATTTGTATTTTTGTGATTTTTTTCTGTAATTTTCTTGTTGGTAAAACAGACTGTAGTTATCTGTCTCATCAAATACATAGTGACATGCGAGAGCTAGCTAACCAGACCATTAAAAGAAACAGCAGTCCCTGGGATGTGGACTGGTCAAAAAATAATTGGCCCCATGGCTGTTTGAAAGAGCATTAAGGAAAAAAAAAAAACCTCCATGAAGTGTATCAGAATCTCCACATAAAATATGTCAATTTTCCCCACTCATGCCAGTCGAGCAATAATGACCCCATGGTGCTGTGGAGTGGTGTGACAACACAAATGACACTACACTGTGTGCTAATGACATGGAATGTAGTCGCTGGGTAAACATGGCAATTAAACAACAGTCTCAGTCTGACTAGGACACACATAGAACCTTCACAGACCATTGTGTCTTTGTCTTAGGCTCCCTCTTTCTGTTTTTGTCTCTCTCTCTCTCTCTCTCTCTGCAAGACATTTGCATGCTGGAGGCATAATTGGCTGGTCTTATGGTGGCGGTGGCAGTATTTCTAGAATGAGGACATCTCAATGCACCTCACACGTCCTCACTGTCACAACGCTCGCTGCTGAAAGCCTTTCTTGACACAAACACAGCAACACAGAACGCTCCCACAATGGCAGCCATGTCTGCTCCCACTCAAACTACACCCAGTGACAAGAAGGAGCTGAACTAAGCACAATTCTCTTCCCTCTTGCAGTTTCCAAAGTTCAGGATTACCGTCAGCACGCAGAATCTCAGCTGGGGAAGGTTTTTTTTTTTTTTTGCTCTGAGAAGGCTGTGTGAGAGAGTTAGGTGGGTGACAGCCTCACTGTAACAGTTTGCTAGAGAAAACTCGTGTTAAGTTTAGGCATGTGGGCATATTTGCACAGCCATACAGTCATGTATAAGTGGCACAGTTTATCTACAATTTTCATCCAAGCTGGACTGAACACCGAGTTTCTGACAACTGACAAAAAACGTGTTGTCTCTTTAAAATGTGTTAGATTGATTGCAAATATGTCAAGTGTTTACCATGTATGCACTATCACAAATTCACATCACATCACATTTGAACAAATCATTGAGCAGGTATGTCATGAGATTCATATCGCTAGCCCACAGGTGACACAGAAGAGTGCCACAGAGGCAAACCCTACCACCATCACATTGATAGAGTACCCCTGCCAGTCTTGTTTCATTCACCCATGAAACAATTAGCAATGCTGAGCAGTTTTGCAATTAAAAGCCCCATAACTGTCACATGCCCTAATTTTAAATCAGCAGGAGTAAGTTCTGTTTTGGAGCAGAGTCTAATTACAAAGTAAAGCATTTGCTTCTGTGATTACCATATTTTTTCTATGACATTATTATTACATATTTTTTTTCCTTTTTGCAGATGCTACAACTTCCTAAGTCATGTCTCTCCCTAGTGGATAGAGACTCTTATGTGTGACTGTCATACACATATTGAGAAATTACACCACCACTGACAACACATTATAAGTTTGAATTAACCTGTGTGTGTGTTGATTGAGATATTTTTAATTTTCATTTTTCATTTACCCTTTATTTATACAGGTAGTCTCATTGAGCCACGATAACTCATTTTCAAGAGAGACCTGTTAGGGAGCAGATGGTGGGGGT
>JARVGQ010000759.1:22183355-22198594 GCA_031762355.1 Hypsolebias martinsi | reverse complement strand
ATTTTTTGGCCTATAAGTCGCTTTTTTTTTTGTTTTTTTTTTTTTTCAAAATTTCAAAATAAGCTTATTTGCTATAATAAAAGTATAAGAGAACAGTTGTTGGTTTTCTTTAACTGAGAGAGCTGAGCAGAAACTCCAAGTACAGTCAAAAGTGGGTCCAGCCTCAACTCTATATGAAACATATCTGATAAAGCTTTGAATATACTAGACCAGTATGGGGTTAATTTAGTACACATAATGGAGGAATGGAGAAGTGTAGCTTTTTCAATGTAGTGTTTAGCATATTTTAGCATATTTCTTAGTTTATATCTCACTTAGATCCTTATTATTGTTTATTTTACAATTTATATTTTTGCCATTGTTGGATGTACAGTAACTGGAACCCTGTGCACACAGTTTCGTTCCACCTCATGTACCACATGTGGTGCGAATGACAATAAAGAACCTTGAATCCTTAAACTTGATGTTTTGAGAAAGACGGAAACATCTAATATTTGTCATATTTAAAGTTCAAATATATTTGGCTTGTCCCCTTTGCCACACTGAAAGGTTTAAGATAAGACTACAGCTGATATAATTTACAGAAACCTCTTATAAACGTAGATTTTGAACTTTAAATTAAGTTGAACTGCAGCTTTCTGTCAGGTTTGTGGCATTTGGTTATATTTGTATAAATTAAGTTACTGTCTTAAATACAACCACATTTCTTTTTGGCATTTTCATCTTAAGTAGCTACAAACAGAAACCGGCAGTGTGAACAAAGTCATTGAGAACTCAGTTTGAGACGCACTCAGACTTTGTGCAAAGACAGAGCAGCACATGTGAAACATCAAACTACATTCACAACGACCTCTGCTCAGACCAACCTTAACTTCACTCAGGTCGCAGTCTCTCCGTGCAACGATGAGAACTTCAGCACCTGTTTTCCTTTGCCATCCTGCGTGGTTTGTGGTGTGCCCCGACAGGTTCTGCTCGGACAGGAGCTTGACGCAGCACTACAGCGGAGCTTCAGTCTTCACTCTGAGCCTCTGATGTGAAGAGTGGGCTGAAGGAGGATGGAGAAGGAGGAGGAGGAGGAGGTGGGTGGACCCACAGGCGTCAGGGACTGCATATTAGAGAATGTTAAAATATGATGTCTGGTCAAATGAACTGCACAGACTGGTGCTTGAAGGTGATGCAAAGACAACATAGAGTTGCAGTAAATTCCACAGAACAAACTTTCCATTCAAAAGAGACTTGAGAAGTGCAGAAACAACAAAAACATCCTGACCTGAGGTCATCAAAGGGAGCAACGTGATGAAGAATCACTCTGAGCACATTCTGTCAGGCTGAGGCCTCCAATAATAAACCACTGTGAGTGCTCCCACACTGATCTGCCTCCATCTGGGCTTGTGCTTCTGAGCTAAATGTGTCTTTTGTTTTTGCACTTTTTTGTCCATTTCTTGCCTTTTGTTGTTTAGTGTGAGCAGATGGTGTCTGAACTCGTGATCCTGGGTTTTCTCTGGGGAGAAAGTGATGTTTAATTAACCTGTGCACATTAAATTAGACTTCTTTGCTCCTTAAATAAGATTTATTCAAACTTGCAGGCTCTTCGTTGCATTCTGAACAAAACTCATTCTCTTTTTAAAGTATGCTTCACGTTTTTCGAAGTAAAGTTCTGTTGGAAGCTCTAAACTTATTGTCTTACTTGATCTTTGAACAACCTCACTTTAGAAAAACTGAGTTTAATTCAGACTGGACTGGCAAGCAAGCAGCTAGTCCGAGGGGGGTGAAACCAAAATGGCTAGATGTCATCTTAAAACCACACCAGTATAAATACATAAATAAAAAAAACAATACACAGGCAGTAGTTTTTATACTCTGCAGAGCAATCTTCCAAATCAGGAGCAGGTGCTTAAACCAGCTGTTATCTCCTCAGTCCGGTCAAATTAGCTCTGTTAATGTTCAATGAGCTATCTACAACAGGTAAGATATTAAATGTTTATAACCTTTCCATATGATCTAACTTTAAAAGATGTGAAATATTGTTTTAAATGCACTGATGGTGGGAATATTTTGCCCATGTGATATTTTTGTTCTTTTCTATGTACGTATTTTTATTTGTCTTTGCAGTAAATTCATTTTGGAAACAATGACACGTTCTTTAATTTAACAAACTTATTTAAACTCCACAACAGTTCAGCAGAAATGCTACCTATGATGTGCAGTCTGGTTTGTTGGGTTCAAGTTCACATCTGGAATGTCTCATCCACAACAGATGAAGTTTGAAAGAACTTGCGATTCTTTTGTTTGATGTTCATCGAGGCATGGTGAAAATTGTGCCTCTTCATATACTTCTTGGATTAGGAAACCTTGTCTGTGGTTTCACTCATATCTAGTGGATGAGTTACTGGCTGCACCAGCTGTTGCATCCTGGGAAATGGTCTTTTAAAAGGCTGAAGATTCCTCAAGATGAACAAAATCCCAAAAGTCTGAGCCAGCAACGAGAAAAGAATATCATATGACATGTGGGAAAGTGAAGCAAGTGAAATTTTGGAAGGAATTAATCAGCGGAAAGTTGGTATGGAAGATAAGACGGAGCAGAGTGGAAACAGGAGAAGATGCTGCAGACGTGAAGCTGTCAGCTCTGTGCATGGGTTGGAAGAGAAGCAGATGTGAGGCGAGTAAACATGGGACAGGGGGAGTTTTCATCACGGCTGTGTGAGTCTGAGAGGGTGAGCTGCTCCTGTTGACGAGTATCAGATGCTTTCTGACGAGAAGACAGAGGGCTCAAGGCATTAACAGGAAGTCAAACATCAAACTAAGCCATCTTCTTGAGAATCGTTTTTGTCTCCGTGAGAGAACATTTGAGTTATAGTTGGAAAGATACCCAGCAGAGATAAAAGAGGACCACCAAAATAAAACAATAAGCTAAAAATAGAAGAGGAGGCAAGAGAGACGGGCAGAGATCCTGGTTCAACAGGATGAGAATTTCTCCACAGGAAGTGACTTTATCACAAACCCAGAAAGCTTCAACCTCTGCTTGCATGCTCTAAACTTCACACAGTGTTTACCATCCCATTTCACACAAACCGTATACAGTATTAATGAAGCACATATGATCAGATTGAGCCTGAATAAGGATTAAAGACTAGACCTCCGGCTTGGGCTCCTACAGAAACAGATCCTTCAGTTTATCTTTGAGCTGCAGTCTGTTTTCTTGGTTCTGGCCTGCAGGAAGCTGAGTGTTAGAGACAATAGAGAATAGTAAAGCCTGTCGTGCTTTCTAAGACATGTTGAGAAAACAGGAAACGAACAAAAAAAAAAAAAACACTTCAACACTAAGTTCTTTTTGTTTTTAGATACTTTAAATTAATTCAGGACTCACGTTTTTCTAATATGGCTTGGAATAGAAAAATACTTCTAGTTTTTCTCTTTTCTATTATTTGGCTGTAGTTTACTTTTCTCAGGCAGAAATCTGTCAACAGTTTTTAGTGTACTTTTAGCGTTTAGTAGTACTTTCATATTTGTAGCTAAGAAATAATTTACAGTATTACATCAAAGGTCTCTATGTTCATTCATTAAATGTTGTTTTTTTGGTGCAGAAACGATTTATAACTAAATGTTTCAATATATTGCTCATATCTTGATATGTAGCACATCAGTACAACTGAAACTCCAAACACTCACATTATTTTGGAGTATTTTAATTTAAATTGCTCACTTCAGTCCCCTTTTCAATACCACCACTTTAAAATTAGTCAATTCTAAACCTTTTTTCTTCCTTTAAACATTTTATTCCTGAAAAATAAATGTGGTTCTTCTGAGATTCTGCTCACAGTCAGCTGTTGTGAAATTTGATTGTAGAATTTATTCTTTACACGTGCTTCCTTTTTTACTAGCAGGCTGACCAGGCTCAAAAATGGTAAAACTGTGAGACTCCCACCACCGTGTTTGGAAAACGTAATAAAGCTCAATATCAGGAACCTCTTCAGTCCAAATGTAGCAGTTAGATCAGACTATACAAGAAGCAGAAAAAATTAAGAATTTCTCCATCCGGCTTCTAGTGCAGCTTGTCACAGAAAACCAACAAGTTCAGCACAACTTAACACCCACTATCTCTGGGATCTTACAAACTGCAACATACAGTTTTAAAATGACCCTTTTTAGAGTATCTGCAGGTCCTGATCGTTTTGTGCACGCTGTATGACAGTAAACTCTTGAAGTCCAAAGTCTAGATGATATAGTAACGTTCTCTGGTCTGAGCATCATCAGTGTCTTGTGTTTTCTGGGATTTGTTTGTCTTTTGAACCATTTCCTGAAAAAGATGCTGAGTAAATTAGATTTACTTTTTCTCTTGTTCTTGAAATTAACCATGACACCCACTCCAAGACTCAATTTTCAGTCTTTTTGCCAAAACTTCAAAAAGTAGTTCCTTATTTAAAAAGTGCAATAGTTTGTTATAAAAAATAAATAAAATAAAATACATTATATATATATATATATATATCCCACAAATGAACTTTAGTTCACCATTCATTAAATCTCTGAACCAGAGTCTACATAAATATATATATATACAGGTAGTCCTCGAGTTACGAACGGGTTCCGTTCCTACGCACCGTTCATAACCCGATTTTAAAGTAAGTCGGAACTCATTACACGTGGCGTTCGTAAAACCGGATTTTGGCCGTAAGTCGGAAAAAGAACGGTAAACGGCTTTTTAAACACGTTTTTTTCAACGTAACACAACACCAGCATACATTCTGTAC
Organism: Hypsolebias martinsi; assembly: GCA_031762355.1. Lineage (NCBI taxonomy): Eukaryota > Metazoa > Chordata > Actinopteri > Cyprinodontiformes > Rivulidae > Hypsolebias > Hypsolebias martinsi. Next base: position 22,193,843 of record JARVGQ010000759.1, on the reverse strand, counting down.
CTTAAACATGTACATTACTGTATTTCCAAGCAGTTAGCTAACAAAGTACCCTCAAAAAACACATAAAATACTGCACAGAAAGTCAATGGGAGGTGCGATGACGTCCCTGGGGAGGCGTTCGTAAGTCCGAGTTGCCGTAAGTTGAGGGTGCCGTAAGTCGAGGACTACCTGTATATTTAAAACAACCCAGAGTGTCATTTGAGAACAAAGAGACCAACAACAGTAGATGTAAAAGGTAAGCGCTTCATTTACAATTGTGTTTCCAGGAACATGGCTAAGGAGATGACCAAGGTGATCAGAGAAATGACGTATGTATATGGAGAGTGACATGATGGACATTGAGGCTGAATGACAGGATGCTGGGTTGATGTTTTATTGTATATTTTATTGTAATGCTTGTAGCAGTTCCAGAGATAAATGGTAAATGATATGTACTTATATAGCACCTTTCCAACTTATCAAGATACTCAAAGTGCTTTACACTACATGTGACCTCATTTACCAATTTACACAGCACCCTACTATATCTACACAAACAATAAGTGCTTTATTACATTCATACATGGATGTGGCACACATCAGAGGCAATGAGGGGTTCAATGTCTTGCTCAGGGACACTTCAGCATGTGACTGATGGTGGAATCAAACCCCAACTCTTGCAATGGAGGACGACTGCTCTAACCACTCAGCCACAACTGCCCTGATCTAAGGGACACTGGGAAATACAGTACAGGCTGGCTGGTGACTTAAAGGAAAACCAAGGAACAAGGAACTGGACATAGGATATGTGAGGAGCACAAAGTTTAGTACAACCTTTAGCACAGAGAATATTCACTAGACTGGACATAGCAGCAGGGAAGGGCAATGTTCCAGCATAGTCTTGGTGGTCCAAACAGTACTGGCACCTATCATCAGCTGACGGGGAGACAGCTGTGGGTAATCAACTCCGCCCTGCCGCTCAGGAACTGCAAGAAAATGGTAAGGTGGTGGAAAATTACAGAATCCCCACATAAAGCAGATTTTATTTACTGCACGTAATTTTTTTTTCTGCTTAAAATGTCAAAATCAAGAGACAATTGGGTCTTCTGTCCGCTGCTAAATTAGTATGTCAACACGACAGACATTGACATTGAAAGTATTTTTACCTTTTGTCTTGACTTCACACTTTGAAAGTAGATCATTTCACCAATGGAGAACAGGTTTCCTTTTTATTGCCATGACATATAGTCAATACTCAATATAGTTCTTGACACCCTGAGGCCCAATAGCAGTCACTTGTGTATAAAGAGTGTCAGCGAGTTATTTTGACCCCCTACTGTAATCATGACCTTTCCAATAACACAACTCCCCCACAGAGTCTCATTCCCTAAAGGCTTCTCCAACTCTGCGCTAAACTGCATTACCGCCAGCCAGCATTCACAGCTCAGCAGCTTCTAAACAAGCTACTGTAGACACACATACCCATGCTATAGATGTGTTGCAAGGACAATAACTATCTAAACAGCACAAACACACACACAAGCATGCAGTACTTGCACTCACAAAGACTTAAAACAGATATGTATGTGTACAGAACAAGGTTTGAATATTTAGCTCAAGGGAACATAACGTGTAACCAGTGATATCATGCATAAATTAAAGGGAAAATGATATGGCATGCATTTCATTCTTTTGTAAGATTGCGTCCTCAGGTCATTGACTAAATAATTAGGCGATTGAAGTGACAGATTAAAGGCAGATTGGAAGTGACTGTGAAAGCAGGATAATGTTTCCCTAATCAGCTTGGTCGGAGAAATGCAGATTGTGAAATTTTCCAGCTACTTCCTTAGAAAAATGCATTTCACTTCTGATTAGAGATGATTAGTGTGCTGGCGGAGGAGGAAGGGTTCAGGGCCTTGTGATCTTGGTTCCTGAGGACAGAGAGAGAAAGAGAAAGCAGGCTGAGGAAGGGAGAAAGGCAGGGGGCAGAGGTGGAGTGCCAGCAAACATACGTGGAGAGCAATGCCTGGAAATGATGGACCTGGAATGAGTTAGAGAAAAGACAAAAAAAAAAAAACTCTCTGCCTTTCCCTCCTCAAAGAGGATGATTTAGGAATAGATAAGCTTTTGAAAAAAAGAGGACATCACGTAAGAGGAAGCGCAGGATTGCTCTCAGTCCTGTCCCATAAGGCAGGAAACATCCAGAAGTGTTCTGCTTATCACAGCGTTTCAACTAGTGGATCATTTATTTACCGGGCCATGACAAATATGCCAGATTTATAATGACTACAAAATCTGTGTGTAAAGTCCTCTCCAGTTCCAGACATGGACAATAGTTTGTGAGCAAGAGCATTGCAGAAGGTTAAATGTAGAACAGATGTAATGTGTAAAACACAACATGATCAAAGCTAAGGCACTCAAGACAGATACGCCAGCAAATGATGATGAATGGCTCTCTGCAGAATTGTAAGTTGCACACAAATGTAGCGAATTGCAAAGGTGGGAGCTAGAGTGGGGGACAAAGAGAGGGGAGAGCAGACACCAAGGAGCAAAAACATTGTCCAAACTCATTGAGATGATCCTTAGCAGAAGGGCCCCACGATTAAGTTCCTACAGCAGGAATCACAGTTTGGAAAATGTGTAATTGATTTCCCCAAAGGCTCAGAGAGCACCCTTAGTGATCCCTGGGATAGCCTTGCCTGTGAAAGTTTGCTTTTCTCCCAGGCTTCCAGCCACAACGGAATGACATCACCAACGTATGCACATTTTTACTTTTATCTCCAAAAGATATATTATCCATGTGTAGTGCTCTGCAAGTGGAGATCAAAGCCAACACTCTGTCAGGTGCCATATTAAAGTGAAACACAATTTTGTTAAAAAAAAAGAAAAAAGCTGTTTATTTCAAGGTGTTACACACCTTGCTCACATAGTTGCACACAATTCAATCTGACTGGTGCGTTTACACCAAAAAATCTGCTATTGTTGGCTGCTTCAGTGCACGAAATAAAGAAATAAAAATGTTTGACACATTGCATGTTGAGTAGGGGCAAGTAACTTCAACATTTACAATTGTTTATATTTCTTGTAAATATTCATAAAAACATACAAATGTGAGGGCTTTTTAATGACACATACATTTTATTATTTTTCACAAGTTAGGCTGTCACGGTGTGTAAAACTATCAAAGCACAAACATGCATGCACAAAACAGACAAACTCCTTAAAGTCTTGAAGTCTTGTCCAAGATGATCTTCAGCTGGTGTGAAGCTGCTGGTCACGCTCAGAGGGAAACCAGACGCAAGGACACATGTTTGTGGACTCCTAAATTAAGTGTGACCATGGTGCACCTCTGAAGCTGCAGCTTGGCTGGGGGCTATTATGGGGCTTGACAGCAGGGGGGCGCTGTGATAATTTGATGTGAACTGGCTTGATAAATCACTGTGCTGTTACCTTGGCTTTAGTATCTGTTTATGTCTCTACAAATTGAAACCCCACTGGCACAAGGCAGAGGCATTGCTGTACCCCGGCCCCCAGCGATTAGTTCAAGGTGGGGAGATGGTTGGCCCCCACTGGCCATCTCCCCACTCACTATTTTGTCTCTCCCTGCTGAGGAAGAAAGCCATGAACATGTGTAAGCAATAAAACCTGAGGTCTGCCTTTCACCACAGCCAGAGAGAAAGGAATGCAGAACCAAACAATAAAATAATAATGGGCACTAGGGCAGAGAAGAAGCAAGGCTGGGGCAAGAGGAGGTGGGGAGTGGGGTATCAGAGACATACACATGTGAAAGGGAGGTAGGAGGTGGTGGGTGTTAAGGTGGGGTATGGTCCTGAAGTAAAGCCCTCCTCTGACCTCTGAACGTGCTGTTAAAGGCAGACCGTAGCAAGCAGCCCAGGCTGGCACAACATCAAAAGGCTGACAGATGAAGGGCAAAGGCCAGTTTGACCTGGGCGCTAAGCTGCTGCTAAGCTTCTTAAAGCCAGAGGAGAGGTGCAGTAACAGGGAGAAAGTAAAAGAGGGTAGGGAGTAAGTGAGACTAAGAGCAAAGAATATCATTTGCAACTCCCTCCTCCTCTGTAATAATCAAAGGAATGATAATAAATAAATAAATAAAAAATGGCTGTGTAGACAGTAAATACAGATGCACAGAAATCAGGAGAGATAACATTAAATACCTTGCACAAAATTGTTGCGCAAGGGGCACACTTTATCTAAAGCTAATAAACCAACATCCCCAAAGCCTGTTTAAAGCAGGTTTTCATAATCACCAAAAATAAACTACAATCAGGACAATAAGACAGACAGATGGAGTCCTGAGGCATTTATCTGCTTTAAACATTTTCCCTTAGAAGCCACCAACTTATCATGAGCTTGTCAACACAGTGACACCATTCTTTCAAATGAAACGCTAATGCGCTGATCTGAGCATGCAGCGCCAGTATCTGTTCATAAAATCTGAGGGTTGATCAAAAGGTTTCCTACATCCAGTTCAGTGTATACCTTGGCAAATAAGTGGAAACCATCACAAGTACTCATTTAACAAGGATCCAAACACAGCAGTGATGCTTCCAACGAGGAGTTCTGTGACAAAGCAAAGCAAATAACACCAAAAGGCGGGGAAACAACAGACAGGAGTGAGATTAAAAAAAAATAGTGAAGAAAAAAATAAATAAAACAATAACAACTGAAGAAGTAGAAGTTTAGAAAACTGATCCCCTGAAAGGAAGCAGACATGTCCCACAATGCACCAGGGCAGGAAATGCCTACTGTGAGGATAGGATGCCCCTCTGGACCCCATTAAGTGAATGCATGAAATTTATCGTGACATCATGTTGCTTGGTCAACAAACGTAGGTTGATTGATGAAGACAAACGGTCAGGGTGATGGCCAGTTGTTGGCTTTCCCTGGGATCTGCCATTTTCAGGCAGTCTCCACTTCCAGCTTGTGAAAGGGATATGGGCTGTCGAGCCAGTCCTGCTCCAAAGCCACTCCTGTCACTCAGACTCCGGGGTTGTTTTCAGCACTAGTGTAAGGTGACTGGAAGGAGTTCATCTGAAGTGCTGAAAACATAATATATTTAAAATGTAACGTTTGCATTCAAACATCTATCAACCTAACAGAAAGAACAGAAAGAAACTGACTATGATTAAGGTTCTGCTACACACAAATGATGGAAAATAATAAAGGTCTACATTTATTAGTTACTGATTTGCAGTGGTGGGCACAGCTAACTAAAAAGTTAGCTTTGCTAACCCATGTTCCGCTAATAAAACAAAATTTGCTTTGCTAATGTTAAAATGCTAAACAGCTGAGCAGGCGGAAAAAAAAATGCAGAAGCTGATGGTAAACCGTTGACCACGTAGACAACTGTCACGCAGTCTTTGTCACACATCTTAGTCTCCTCCAACGTAAAACTGCATTGACCAATAATGTATTGACACTTGTACACATAGTAAGCTAATATCATACCAAATGGATACTTTGAGACATGCCCAACAGACAGGCACAAGCTTGTGACTTCTGTTAGCTGACAAAGTTTGCAAAAAACAATTTTGTTGAAACTAATTCCACTAGTGGTTACCAAATTTACTGAAAATGCTAATACACTAAACAAAAACAAAAATTTTCTGCTATTAGCTGTTAGGAAATTAGCAGAACTGTGCCCACCACTGTTGATTGCTGTAAGAGTACCACTAACTGCAGCTCCTCGTTCCAAGATGGCCGCTAATTGCCACCAGCTGTCGGCCATCCCCCGATGAGGATCTACATTATGTAAGGCTGCAGTCCAGTGCTACTCTTTGCTGTAGCATTAGCTTGCAATGGTATTTGTGCATCCAACCTGTATATTTACTACTAGTAAAATTACTTACCTGTTCTCTCTTGTCTCTAGTATCCACTCTCCTCGGTCCTGGCTCCGTCCTGGTTCTCCTTGGTCCTGTCTTGATTCTTCTCGGTCCAGCCCTAGTTTCTCCTGGCCCTGCTCTTGCTCTCCTCATGCTTTGCCTTCCAGCAGTTGTCAGCCTCCTTGGTCCTGCCTGATGACTCCAGCCTCTCATCCCTGGAGCTCTCCTCTTGGATCTGGATGCATGCTTCCATGCTGCTTCCAACCTGTAAGAGAAAAATACTCGTCAAGTATTGTCTCATCCAAACCATTATGTCAAACCCTTCTGATCATCTCCTTCCTCCTCAAGAGCACCAGATAATCTAATGTACCTTTTATCTCTGTAAATAACAAACACTGTTACCTTTGTATTCCCTGAGTCTTGTCTCGTTCCGGGTCTTGTACAACTCTGGGTTCCTCGAGTCATAACAATTGCGTTTTTAAAAAATTATAATATCCTGAATGTTACTCATACTATTATTAGTATCCTTTCTTTTTTAGAACTTGCATTTTTACATCAATACAACTTGACTCAAACCATGAATCTAGGGTCATAAAGAGGCATGGATGGAGATTAAGCTTATTTGATAGACAGTGCCTCTGCTAAAATGTGTGCTGTCCCCAAGATTGTGATTTTATTTTGTAGTTCTGTCATTTGCTTTTGCCTGGGGTATGCTTAATGACCTTGTCCATCCCCTTTTCGACAAGTCCCAGTACTCCGATAATTATTGGGACAGTTTTTTTTTTTTTTTGTGTGTGATTTTTTTTTTTTTTTTTTTGTTATTTGGCCTTAAATACAATCAAGTTATATTATGTGGCTAGTTTTTCCCCAGATTTAATAGAGGTGTTACTTTCTGATGAGATGGACATTTCGACAAGGAGGTAGGTTTTGTTTTGGTGACAATGTCTGGCCTATTGGCACTAATTTCCCTGGCCGTTTGGACAGGCATGTCCCAGAGGACAGATAAAAGCCTACTGGCAAATTATGTTTTATATGGAACTAGTGACATTAACAGAACCATGACTCTTTGTGACTCTACTGTACTGGAGTTTATATTTTGAACACAAATTATACATCCTGGTTATAATTTGTGATCCCTTTGTTTTGCAGCAATAAAACAAGTTAAAACATATTTGTTTCTAGAGAAGAAAACTTTCACAATAATTCTGCAAATGTTCAGTCTTAATTGCAAAAGCTGATCTGGGGTTCTTTCTTATGTTACGGAGTTAATGCCAGTGTTTGCAAAGAGAGGACCTTAGTTATCAGGGGTTTTAGATTGATGTTTTAAACAGTGGCCCCTGAAGATAAAAGTTATTACAGATGGGTGTAAGGTTACTGGTAACAACTTTGGTTCACTGAAATTCTGTAACACAATAATAATAAAAAAAGAGTACTTTAAGAAGAGATACTTTGCATGACCATAAAACCATTGTCTCAAATAGAAAGGTATTTATAAACTGGGAAAACAAAAGCCAAGGGCAAAATGTTGCTGTTTGTCTGTTGCTTTTACAAGTAAATGCTACTACTACTACCAGTACTGCTACTAAATGCAACTACCAAAGTTTAGTCTTATCCCTCAGGGACAATTACTATTTGAACATAGCATAGTGTGTAAACACTATGGACTAACTTTAGCTTTATGGGATTGTGTCATTATAATTTCAGGAAAAAAAGTGCATAGCATAATCCAAGGAAACCACAATGTCCTATCCAAGGCTTAAGTAACATAAATATCATCATAAAGCATAAAGGTTGTATGTACTTTCATAACACATGCAGGTCCAGTCCTTTGGTCTAAGAAAGCTGCAGTCACCTCAAATGGCTCATTTTAATGTGCTTCAAATGCCTGTTATTGTCACAATGTTTTAAAATGACGCATTGTCAAGGAACTTGCAGTTTGTAAGTACGTATTATTAATAATTCTCTAAGAGACAGCACAGTTCTTTATTCAAAATAGCTGACTGCCTTTATTTTCTCATATGGCTGTCAGCATGTGTCAAACAACTCAGAATGTTCTATGAGCTATCACTGTTGCATGCTGGCGAGTAGTCATTCCATCACAAGTCCATAACACAACAGACAACTGTGCAGAGTCAATACCTATTAGGAGTTATTCTTACTTTGACATAAATGTATCTGGATTGTGAAAACCAAAACAAAAACTGTGCAATGTCTGGGAAAAACAAATGAATAAACCAACAACAAACAATATGTCATCCAAATCTGTAAAAGTTAAGAACCGAGAACTGTATTGCAACAATTCTAATCCAAGATAAAATATTTCCTGTTCATCACTGAAATGTACAAAACCTTTCATTTAGCATAATTAATCTTGCAATAGTAACCAACGTGTATACGGTAGTCCCTCACTACTTCGCAATTCAACTTTTGTGGACTTGTTCTTTCACGGTTTTACAAGGTAAGATTGTACACGACACACAATTGTCAACTTTAGTATAATTTATGTGATTGGGCCGGTACGGGATAAAATGTAAAAAAATAAATAAATTCTGACAGGCACCTCCATTTTGTAGTTTTCTTTCAATAAGCCTATACTGTATACTGCAACACAGGTCAAATGAACTACACTACCCAGAAGCCAATAGTGCTTCTGGTTGCTGCTTTCTGCCGAAGTGGAAGAAAAGTTTAGCAACACAAAGTCAGAAGTAACAATTTATCTTACAGAACTGGCACCAATAATCCTGAACCTTTCTGAAGCTTATCAACATGCACATCAACCTAGATGGGGTGGAGTACTTTGTTTCTGCAGAGTAGGTCTGCTGAACCGAACCCGAGCCCAACCTTATCCGAGCTGCTATTCTGCAGAGCTGGTGAGTAAAATTTTGCTATACTGTATAGTACATGTAAATTTAATAGCTTATAAGTAGAACATTGCAAGAGCGTGAAGTGTTTATAAAGCCTTAAAATATATAAAAACACTTAAATACATATAATGTTCCTACTTTGCAGTTTTTCGCCTATCGCAGGGGTGTGTGGAACGTAACCCCAGCAATAATCGAAGGATTTCTATAAATTATATCAAAAAAAAAATTTTTATTCTTGTTTTGTATTTATTTAATCTAAATGAATTGTATATTTTCCTCATTCACACACAAATACATGCAGCATGTGGGTTTTCATTTCAGCAGAAGTTTAAACATGACTTGTTTTTGAGCGCTGTTATCATTGTATTTCAGAAATATAAAGTAGTTTTCTTTTGTCCCAAATCCAACGCAGCTGCTGAAAAATGCTTACTTTGATTTAATAAGACAGTATCTGCACATCTAGAGCAGTGAACATAAAATATGCATGCACAGACACATAACAGGCACTTGGAATGGCTAAACTTGGCAGCTAAACTCTTTTTTCCACCTCAAGGATTAATAGTTGTAGGAATAATGCACGTAGAAGTGAGACAGCAAATATGTAATTTGGAATGAAATAAAATTCTTTCCAGTACTGATGTTCTGGTTTTCATTTCTTTAAAGTGTAATGCAATTTGCTTGGTTGTTTGGTTTTCACTAAAGTTTCCATATTATTCTGGTCTGTGGTGAAACAGAAGGTTAAGAAAAGTATGTGACAGTTGTTTAAGTAGAATAGATTTTTTTTTCTTGCAAATCAATAATAAAATCTAAGTCCATTTGGTATTTTTTTACATGCTTATTATTATTGTTATTATTATTTTTACTATTTCCTGTTTGCAACATTTTTTTTATGAACTAGATGCATACACATACTTATACTTTGTACAAAATATAAAGATCAGAAGAGTTAGGCCCTTTTACATACAGTCTTAAAAAAGAGGGAGTGACTGTGTCATATGAGGCATTTTAGGTTTCCAATTTGTGAAGATCAGAAATGTGTAAACAAGGACCTTGAGCAAAAAAACAAGACTTAAGAGACAACACTTTATTAGATGCCCTATGACAGGAAAATTAGTGCCACAAGTTTGCTGCATTTATTAAACTGTGCCGCCATCTGTTTTGAGACCTGGGACTAACCCAAATCACAAGACAGTGGCTGAAATACACAACTCATAATGGCATCTGGCTCCACAAACCCAAGCCACAAAGCTACCCAAAGTCTAAAGGAACTGAAATATGGAACCACTTTAGGTGTGACATGGAGACAAAAACATTTAAGATTTTGGGACACTGCTAGTGAGCCTTAGGCCAGGAAGGATATTGCTTGTATGGCCATCATAATATGAATGTGCACCACTATATTTGATATATCAAAAACATCTAAAAGAAGAAGCTGGCGGCTACTTAATGACAATATAGGATGGCAATGAAGCAATTGGTTTCATTTCTGTTCATGTCCGCATGCTGGTATAGGGGGAGATCACTCGGCTGGTCCCAAATGTATACGATGTTCTCAGTTGTAGTTTCATGGACTAATAACAAAGATTCAACATCAGATGAAGGCATTTGGCTCTTCGGAAAAAAGAGTGGGAAGCCCAGTGCAGCAAAGAGGCTGTCCTTCATTGGCGGAACCATTCTCCACACTTGGCACTGACATAAAAGCTGCTTCCAGTCCACTGAAGTCCTCACACACACAACACATGGGGGGGGGGGGGGGGGGGGGGGGGGGGGGGGGGGGGGGGGGGGGGGGGGGGGGGGGGGGG
>JARVGQ010000759.1:22148711-22162536 GCA_031762355.1 Hypsolebias martinsi | reverse complement strand
TATATAGGGTTAGCTGTAGCATCCTTAAGCGTATGTTCTGTCTAGCCCTCATTCATATCATCAAAACTTCTATTAAAGGTCTACTGTTGTAAATATGTTTACTATTTTCAGAATGCACCTTAAATGTGTCCAAACTGCTTTCTTTTTACATTGCACTCCAGTCTAAATAATAAATAAATAAATAAATAAATAAATAAATAAATACATTTTAAAAAAACTACCAGATGGACTCATTTATTACATTTTAGATGTATTTTTAATTTTTTTATTTTATATACAGTATATATATATATTTTTATTTTTTTATGTTTTTTTAGACAATACACTTAGGCAAACCTGTTGCCTATTTATTTATTTATTTATTTATTTATTTGTTAATTTATTTATTTATTTATTTTTTTTAAGATAATTGTTTAATTTAGCTAGAATCAGTTCATACAATCATTATTATTATTATTATTTTTCATTTGCCCTACTTTGGTCAAATATACACATTTATTTATTTTAACATAATTTTAATCAATTTTTTATGTTTTATAATATTTTTGGATGTCCTCTGAGTAGCATTATCTGGGGTCGAATAGTTTTCAGTCATGCAATTCAAGAGTCCTTTTCCTAGTATATTTATGTGACATAGGTGTTGTATTTTTTGCATACGGTAACATACACATAATCCACTATGCAAATTTCAGACTTACCCTATTGCCAAGAAAGATATTTGACAACTAAAGAATTCTGGAGACAGAGAACATGTAGAAGAGCAGTGCAGGATTGGGAGGGATTGACAAATCAAGCAATTAAAGAGAAGGTGATTATGTCATCATTTTCTCAGGCTGACTGAGAAAAGGGTCTCGTTGCATTTCATATTCACCCTCAAAGAATGAACAAGGTAACGTATGAAGGGGAAGAGGATTGAAACATATCACGGGGACATTCTGCTCACTTTTTTTTAGACAGGCCTTATCTCCCCACGTTCAGCCCTGTTAATATGATGATGAACATTTTTTTTTCCATGAAGTGCAGCTGAAAGTGTCTCATCTGAAGAAAGCCAGGGCACACACTGTCTCCTCCCCATGTCTTCATCATTTCTTTGTACTGCTATTTCCCCCTGAAAGTGAGGGTAAAAAGAGGGGGCAGGTGAGCAAAAGCAAAGCAAGGTAGATAATAACCACCATGCACACATCCCTTAGACACACGCTACATTGGGAATCCCCCTTTTCCCTTTTAACCTCTACCTAAAACATTTTCATATCAATAATCAAGCAATTTCTCAACATGCTAATCCATCAAAGGGAGCTGGGGCTAATCTTCAGGCAAGGGACTGGGTGGTGTGTGCTGCCTCCTCTATTTTTCAGGTGTGCCCCGCTCTTTGGCAGACATTTGTCCCGCAATGTGGCACACAAAGCCCCAGCCCTGTCAGCACTGATTGATCAGAGGCCGGCTCTAAAGGAGTAAAGCAGCACACCCTATCAATGATGCTCTACATCTGCACCTGAAAAGAGCCTTCGTCTCGTTCCACAACACGCTCAATGCAGCAGATAATGAGAGCCATGCTGTTAACAGCTCCTCCAGCTCTGCTTTTTGTCATATGTAAATAGACAAAGTGCTTACCTCTAATATGGATGGATTTGAAAAAAAAAAAAAAAAGATTTAAAAAACAGAATTCCTTGGGATGAAGATTATTATAATGTCTACAAACGCTGACAGGGATGAATTTCCGTGCCTCTATTTTAGATTAGTGGGTCTTTTAAAATGGATGCATTTAAAGAACAATATATTGCATGTTTAATTTTAATTTTCAGACAATCTTTCACAGCATGAAAGGAATTCACGTGGATGCTTTTTTTTTTTTTTCTGCTTCTGTAACTATGCATTATTGGGATTTAGGGTAAGGGAAGTTTAGAAGCATGTGAAGACATAACAGGCGCCTTTAGGAGTCTAGGCAATCCTGCAGGAGGCAGAGTGAGAGATAAAATGCAGAGGCCTCATTAGTAGCCCATTTATCATCTCCTGTCTGTGATTTAAAAGAATGACTAGGTCAAATCACTTTAAATACCTCAGGGGAAATCAACATTTGTCATTGCAAAGCAAACCTGCCTCTCTCCTTTTTCGGCACATTAATTTATTCTGGTGAAGCAACACTATTTGCAGCTGCACTCATTTTAATGTCAACCTTGCAAAACGTCGGCCAACTGTCTATCTCAATTCATTGCCTTAACACAAAAATGTCGCCTCCATTTCTTTGAATACTCACCACCAGCAGGGCTATCCACAAACACCGGTGAAGCAAATGTTCTTTCTTAAAACACAGACATGCGTGGCATTGCAAATTATCCCTGTGATGTTCATAATTGAAAATGAATACCACCAGGGCCAAAAACAAGTGTACACGGTAAGAACAAGAAAGAGTTTATGTATTATAAATGTGTTATTAATGTGTAACGGGCAAGGTCAGAAAAGTCAAGATAAGTGTTGAAATATGGATGTCACCCTCATAGAGCCTACAAACGTTGCTGCAAGTGGACCCTCTGGACACACTGCCTCACAGAATATTTATGTGTATGGCTGAAAAACGACTTAGATGTCTGTGGGCATCGCCTGAAAACTGTATAATGCTCCCCATGGTACTAACAGCCTTTAAGTTTTGATGGCAACAGCTGTGGATTAACTCAACATGTGAGAAATGTTCCAGTTGTCATGCATTCTGAGTTATTTTGACCTAATAGATTTGATTTATACATTTTCAATACATAATTTTCATTTAAGACTTTATTTGATGTTTTATAGTTTCAGCTATGTGCAGATCAATAGTGATTTTCTTAAAGAGTGGTCACTCATAGGGGTGCAGAAAAAAGTTGATTTATTGAATAATCTAGATTTTTAGTCCTGGCGGTTCTGAATCAATTCTAAAGGCCAATAAATCTATTTAAAAATGCGTTTAAGTTTTATTTTTTCCCACTCCTACTCCCGAGCAAACTGCATATCACATTACATGTCCGCTCAGCCACCATAGAATTTGGCCATGTAGGCCACCATTCAGCAAACTACTTAGCCAGCTCCGTGTAACTGAATGGTGTCTGCTAGCATGAAGCTCTCCAGGGTGTCCCCCGCCTCTCGCACTGTGTTGACTGGATACGGGCACCAGTGACCCCCGTGACCCGTAATGGACAAAGTGGGTAAAGCTAATGGATGGATGAATTATTTGGTCCTACATTTTTATTTATATACAGTATATATAAAAATCCAGGCAAAGCTGACCTATTACTGGTAATTTAAGTTACAGAATGTCATGCACACCTATATTTGTTCTTATTTTTTATATAAAAACAAAACAATTAAAAAAGATTTGATGCAGTAAAGAACCTTACATTATTGTTTTAAATTGTTGTTTAATCTTTTCAGCTTGTCAGTTACATAACTGAAACAAAATGTATGACAATTGCAATAGAAAAATACTTTCTGAATGGAAAGATCAATTTTGACTCAAATCATGACACCAAAAATTTGAATCAAATTGAATCGCCAGACACAGAGATTCACACCTTATGCTACTTCAGCACCTTGTCACCTCTCAATAGTTCTGCTTGGGGGATGTTTAGGATGTGGATGCCTGACCTTGCACTGTAAGGCAATGGGAAAATGTTTTAAAGAAAAAAAGGACAAGAGAAAATCCTGAGCAAAACTTTAACAAATGGCTAAATGGGGCAAATGCAACAGCAGAATAAATGCATATCTATGTTATGCAGCGCAGACAGAATAGTCTACCATATGTAAATAGGGATTCAATAATGAATGCGCTTCCCCTGCTTTTATTTGCTTTAAGCCCTCACAGTTATACAGACATTGGCACCACGCGAGACACAAATTATAGAGCGTTTTAAAGAAAATATTCAAAGAGCAGCCTGCCACCAGAATATCAGTTATTATTTTTGATGTTGCAATTTCTGACACTTTGATGCAATCAGTGAGTAGCCTCGGCATTCAGCCCTCTCCAGGGAGAGAGCTGTCAAGAGTGAGGAGCCGGTGGGTAGATAATTATGAGAGATCAAACCTCGCTAGTTAGTAGGCAGTAACGGGAGGCAAATGCCAAAAACCAGCCAATGTTTCGCAAACGCTTGTTCAAGGATATCCTAATTGCTATAAGTGGTTCCTTCAGGACTGGCACTTCAAACACTGCTTGCTGCATGATGTCATCTTCCTGGCTCCCCATTCACACTCACAATAGGCAAATTAAGGAGTAGGGCACAACAAAACATAACAGAGAACAATGTCCTTTTGATGTATTTACGTCCTGCATATGTAAATACAATAAATGTACATTCAAACACAAAAAATAAAAGCAGACACAATTAGCTGAGATGACAAGATCCTAGTTAGTGTCGTTTTTATGAGTAATAGTTGTCCCCACACATTGTCTTATGTTGATATCAGAGTAAATGACGTCACACACAGTAATTTATACAGAACGCAAGCTAATTTGTACGCAAGGCACAACAAGTACATCCATACTGTTAGTAAATATTAGAGATGTATGATTTCAAAAGCTACTCATTTTGACATCTAGCTTTGTGCTCCATAATTCAAAGTGAGAACACAGTCCGATCTGTCAGTACTGTTTCAAGCGTACTCTTCCACTCCCTTCTTACCTTGCAGTTCAAAGGGAAGGAGAAGGGAAGGTGAGCACAATTAGTTGAAATCAGTCAGAACAAATTGTCCGACAAGCACTGTACAATGCTAAGGCATCATAGTCCATTTGCTGATACTGAAATAACCCTTTTATGGTGACCCGTGCTCTTCTAGCAACGAGCATAAAGAACTCCAGTTGTCTAATCAGTTTCTCATACTTCTCATTGACCGATTTCCAGTCTAATAAGCAAACTTACTTGAATAAGAATCCTAGACCTGCTTCTGTCTCCTTCTGCTACATCAAAGGTAATCCAACCCTCAGCAATCAAAAAGAAGGATTTCATGTTTCAAAAACAATTCGTATTTTCAAAGGAGGGACCACAGCTGACATACAACTGCAGTAAACCTATTGAGTCTTCAGCTCCTTCATTCCTTTTCTCTCCCTGTTGTGAATGTGAATTTTGAGGGTCATTGATCATCTCATTAAATTCAGTCCCAAAGAAAGCGATCCCTTTCACACAGCTCAGGAATTTAGACGCAAAACACCACGACCATCTCTCTTCAGACGCACACAAACACGCTCGCACCATCAAACATGGCCAAATGACTGCTTTTCACAGACAAGAAAGAGTGCAATAAAATGATAAAATAAAGTCTATTTTGTTCAAAAGGGGTAAAAAGGGGTCATTTTCTGCATAGAGTGCTGAAGTGTTAGCATAACAAAGCATTGGTTGGCGAGCTAATGGCTCTTCATCTGTGACGAGGAGCTCACAAGCTTTTCACTGTTGAGCTTCACATAAAGTGTCCTGCAACAACAGCTCCTGACCTTCTTACATCCAAACACAGGAAATCCCACTGACAAGCTGAGGAGTGTCTATGCACATCCACACACCAACAGACACAAAGTAAAAGTGAAACAATAAACATGCCAGAGGGCGTTGAAGTTTATTGAGAAAAAATATAATGGAATAGACACAATTACTTTCTTAGATTTAACTGGCAGTGCAGTCTAGTGAGTGCTCAGAAGCCCTGCAGTGGCTTGGTTCAGTCTAATTGTCTCTCTAATTGGTGATGTCTAAAGGGGGTCTTCTCTTTATTTTTGGACAGAACAGCATGCCATCACGCAAGGCAAATTACATAGACAGGCTGAAACACAACAGAGAATGCACAAATGACAGAAAGTGGAAAAAAGTGAGTGCAGGGGTACAGGGGGATGGGGGATGATTATCATTATTATTATATTCACCACTGGGAGATGACATTTTAAGAATGCTGAGTTTCAGGTGGCTAAACATCCAAATTGCTTCTCTCCCAAAGGCCCCATAGTCTCCTTCGTCATCCAGAATATGGCTGCATTTGTTAAGGATGAGGTCATGCTGCTCTTTGCAAGACAGGCCTCATTCTCTAGTCCTCAACCCTTATGCTTTATCTGAGAGGCCTGCCTTTGATGTGCTCATAATATGAAGGACGGTGGGCTATCAGCTAGCTGTCAGCTCGGTAACTACCGTGCATTGCTCCCAGGGGCAACAGAGCCAGCCAAGTCAGCATGGCTGCCCTGCGCCCAGAAACTCTGCTGCTGATGAACCTGATTAATTCCCCGGAACGCTGGTTTGTCTTCCTGCAGTTCAGTCAATGACTTCATTCAGCAGGGTGAGGTCACCAGAGGCCCGGTAATAAAGGCGCTGCACTTCACAGAGAAGACAGCATGCCTGTGTGCAGTTCTTTGAAAAAAGAAAGCCCTTCAAGAAAGAAGAAGGTACAAAAAGGACAACATCCAAGTGGTTTTTTGCTCCAGAGAAGCAGTTTTTGAGCATGAGGCAAGCAGACAATACTTTCTCTCACTCCTGCTGTCTTTTACACATTCTTTTCTCTTTCGTATTATAGGCAAAATAACTGGAAGGACAATGACTTATTAGCACACACAGAAGCTACTGGAAGGATGTCCCATACTAGGGAGGCTCCATTAAATGTGACTTTTCTTTATAAGAACAGAGGTTCACATGAGTAACTGGATTTCTTAAACATGAAAGAAAGTGTTGCTTTCCCCTTCGACTCTGACCACTTCCTGTTCATTTTGAAAAATTTCAGCGTTTTTATTGAGAATAATGTGATGGTGTAATGAATGAGTGTTCAATAAAACCATTGATTGTCACACGAGTTGTCCTCTTCTCTCCTTGAGTCATAACTGATGTGGCACAGTGGTTTAGAACAGTAGTTTTATATAACAGTGATTATTACGAGGCAAAGGCCTTTAAACAAGTCAAATAAAATTGGTCATTCACTTTTTGAAACTTAATAGTAATCTGGGAACTTCGCTCCAGCAAACGACATGGAAAAACGACACAGCTTAACTAGAGCAAGTAACTCACTCTTGAGCTAATGGGATTGTTAAAAAAAAAGGACAATACCTCAAAATGTGTCATAAATTTTCTGAATATTCTTGCCATCTCCACGAAGATGATTGCTGCTATACTCCACAGGCCATGCAAGTCTAGTCACTTCATATAATCTGAAGCCATAAACAACAATAGACCCCAGCCACTGTGGTGTAATAAGGGGCTTTTTTTTTTTTTGTGGCTCAGGTAAAGATAAGCAGATGGGGAACAAATAAATAAGGCTGTGGACTGCCCATTCATCCGTTGTGAATGAGAAGGGGAGTGAAAGAAACTACAAGCCTGCAGTGATGCACGGCTCTGCAAGCTCATAAAGCAGGCCATCAGCTGACCTCTGAGGCACAGGGGGACAGGCTGGACCTTTACGACCATCACCAGATTTAATAGCCAATAATGACTGAAATAACTGCTTAAACCTTTAAAGACCTGCACAACCACATGGTAGCAGTGACAGCAAAGCACGGTGGACGGAAGGAAAGTAAGTGATATACTCACCGAGGGCACTGACAGGGGCCATGTTTCTATCGGAGAGAAAATGACAGATGGAAAGGGACACTACCATGATATGTGTGTCTCTTTAACTCAAGCCAACTGGCTTGCCTAACTGTGTGGAGAAAGACACAGATAAAGACTAAAGCCATAAAAAATATCATAAGAAAATTGTACTTCAATTTTATTGTAGTTTTTGTTGTTTTATTAGGGATAATTATAACAAAAATATGGTTTTATTCCCAGATAATTACTAAATGCTTTTTTTTTTTTGTCTAAATAATTAACCATGTCGGATGTGCTTCTTTTTTGTCACGTGATTAAACAAGTGCAAAACAAGCTAAGAACATGTCAGATTTGCTTGTATTGCACATTTGAGTAGAGCAATGGTTCCCAAACTTTTTTCAGCATTCAACCCACAAATTGACTGCAGCAGAGAATTGCAATCCCAGTTTATAACGAGGCTAGCCTGTATAAATAAAGGTTGAATGAATGAATATTAATTGAAGTATTAACACATTCTAAAAGTCAAATATATTTTAAAGTAGGTAATATAGAAATCTGTCTTTTTAATTATTGTACAACTAATATAAAGTGCTTAAACAATTTTTCATTCATTCAACCTTTATTTAGGCAGGTTAATCTCATTGAGCCTCAAGGACTCATTTAAAAGAGAGACCTGGCTACAAACTAAGGATGATAACGACATTAACAGTACAGCAATAATTACAAACTAACGATGATGACAACAGCAACAATACAGCAATAGATTTTCCTTGGACAATCAACAATAGACAATCATAAGAGAGAAACACAGTTTTTTTTTGTTTGTTTTTAAACAAGTTAAAGCAAGATATCAAAAGTTTCTAAAACAGACAAACATTATACTTTTCTTATTTTTTGGTAGGAGATTCTGATGTCAATCTGCAGGAGTTAGTTCTTGATATGCTACTAATAGATGCTATTTTTTGCAGAAATTGACTGTTCTGCAGACAATACTTTGAACATAGCTGTAATTTAAACAAACGTTAAAAAAAATCTGCATGCCTCTCTTATGATTGTCTATTGTTGATTGCCAAAGGAAAGTCTACTGTTGCTGTTGTCATCATTCTTTGTTTGTAACCAGGTCTCTCTTGTAAATGCGTCCTCGAGGCTCAATGGGATTAACCTGCCTAAATAAAGGTTGAATGAATTTATTTTTTAGAAAAAAAAACAACCTTTTTATGTAAATGTTAGCCATCTGATAAACAGTGGTAGATCCTATGCACCAACATGTTATAACAGTGTTAGTTATGTCTAGAATTAAACATGTCAAGTAAAAAAAGTTGAATCATAATTTTGCCACAAGAAACGAGTCGTTTAACTTCGTTCATCTTTCTGCTTGTTGCTCATTCTCTGACGAAACAACGATCACAATGCAAATCTGACGCTGAAACATGATCAGTTGTTTGGTGATAATGATCTACAGGTGATTTAAGCCCATCTAGTCTTGTTCCATACAGGTTTTTAAGTTAATGTAATATTTAGATTTCATTTTGGAACAACCTTCAAAAACTTGGTTTAAACTCCATCCTGTACTGAAGGCAGGGAATGTTACTGAAATGATTTATTACGACGCACCAACAGCTTAAATTTGTGCAAATTTTGTTTAGGGATTTAATATGTCTTCTAATGGCACTGATGCGATATTCAGGGGGCGATGAGGGGAACAAAGCTGTGCGTTAATGCTCTGCTGTTACATTTCTTGGCAGATTACCAGCTCCGGACAAACTAAAGGGCACAGATGCTGCTAGACGAATGGGAGTTTTCTCCTTCTGCCCGTCTTCGTCTCTATTCCCTCCATTTCTCCAGCTCAGTGTCTGCAGCCGACAGCTGAGGACAGGTGTAGGAGGATGCGATTTCCCCCACTGTGAGCGGTACCTGGAAATCATCCCTTCAGCTGCTGTGAAACCTAAAGAAGAGAGGGCTGCATTGACTCTGATGTGCATTTTTTTGGAGGCTCCTAAGAGCTCCAGTAAATTATTTTTAATTACACAAAGAACAAATTGACACCTTTTTGACACCATCTGGTTCAGGCTTATTAATGGGATTTTTCTTTTTTTTTTTTTTTTTATCTGTAGAAAACATTACATGATGCTTTATGAAGGAACATAACTACAGCTTTAAATCTGTAAAGATTTGTTTCTTTATAATCTGTTATTTATGTCCTTTTTATTGTAAACAAAACAAAAATTACACATTATAGATGATGATTTTGACACAGATCCTCCAAGTTCAGAGAACTAAACTGCTTGCAGTCACCAGTGGCTCCAGTAACTTAAACTCTATAAGTCTGAAACTTACACCAGCAGCCAGGTCAGTGATTAGTAAGTCAGTACATTGTCAGAAGTATTGACAGTGCAACTTAAAACCGAAGACGTGTGGGGGTTATAACCTTCTCCATGTTCTTAAGGCAGACTCGAGGGAATAAAAACTGTGCAGAATTTGCTCATTTTGTTTGTTATATATTTATACTGGACTATTGGTTCCTTTGAATTGAGGTTTCAAAGTACAACAGTGAGGGTTAGTGAAGTTTAAAGGTGTGGAGGGAAGGGCAAAGAGCAAAGCAACAACATTTTTATTCTCTTCTGTTTTTTTTCTCAGACATGTTTGTGATGACTCTGTCTTTGTTTTCTATGTTCGGAATCCAAAGTCGTTTATTTTATTTCCACACGTGCTTTTAAAACACTTTCTTACAATCATTCTATTGTCTGTTGTGGTATCTAGATCAGACGGTTCTGTATGTGGGAATTGCTTTTTAAATTTCTTTTTGTATTTATTGACTACTACTTGTCCATAGACAACAAAGGGGTATATTTGGAAATAAAAATTTTTTGTAACTTATTTTGGGATATTTTCTTGCATTACAGAAAACGGCATGTTATCATTCGTTTTCACTGAACAGCAGGCACGTTTTCTTCAAGTATCTCTGTGTATTTGTGTCCTGATGCATGCTCAATAGTCTAGGTAGACAAATTTAACAAGGTTAAATCAGGTGCTCTGGACGCAGGACCTGACTTAACCTTGTTAGATTTGTATATTTTTGTTCATTCATCCCTCTGTTAGTTCTGATCAGAGGTTTTTCCTCCCGTAGCTTGACTCTTCCACCATTCAGCACCTTACAGAGGATGGAGCACAGCAAGCAGTGCCTAGAGTTTGCCAGATGTGCTAACATGCAAAAAACATGTTCAAGAGGCCAGACTGAGATGGTTTGGACATGTCCAGAGGAGGGACAGTGGGTATATTGGTAGAAGGATGTTAGAAATGCAGCTGCCAGGAAAGACAGAGGAAGGCCAAATGACATGGAGGTAGTTGGAGTGAGGACCGAGTGAGATGGAGGAGGATGACTCACTGTGGCGACCCCTGAAGACAAAATAAACAAATGAACACTTAACATGCAAAAAGTCCTGATCCAACCTCTTCTTTATATTTTGCTTCAAATGAGCCAAACTTCCTTGTAATTGTTAAGAGAACTTCAGCAATAATTTATTGCCCGGTCTTGCAGAAGCTAATTTCATGCACTTTAAAGCCAGGATGCATTCATTCTCAGTGCACATCGGCATCAACGCCACACAGGCCTCTGAGCCGGCGATGAAGGCAGTTGAGATCTGAACTGGCGTGTGTGTGAAGTGGGAGGTGGTGCGAACAACACGCTGCTCTTACCAACAATGCTTTTGTCTTTCAGCTGATTGTGCCATGCCAGATTGATGTGTGGAAGCACACAAGATGCGAAGCCAAATGGCTTCTGGTGTGCTTGTGTGAATTACCAAAAGGGAACAGTGGCGAGTTACAAGTACAACTTCTTTCTTGGTAGTAATGAGGTACAGAGGTTTGGAAATAAAGGATTTAGGTTTTCATTGGACATTTACACCATTTTCACGCACTGTCAGTTTGGAGCTTATGACTGATGAAAATTCAGCCATTTAACTCTGATCATTTAATGATGTGCACATAAAAATATGACTTTTTGTTTAGTAGATATGACTACAGGAAAAAAATATTTCTTCTTGCTACACATATCAAATGCCCTACCAAACATTATAATTTAAAATTCACAATTATTTGCTAAGTTGTTTGCTATGAATACATACAGCACTGGTTCATCCTTTGGATCTGAATGAATGGATAATTAAAAATGAATACATGTTTCATTTGTAAGTGCTAAATGGCTTAACATTTACAAATACTTTAGAAAAGTACCTTGAAAGCGGTTTCATGCAAAGAAAGGTATGAAAAACAAGTACAAAAGCATCCATTTTCTGAATAAACTATTAAAATCTACCATAGTTCAGTAGAAGGCTTCAGTTTAAAAACTGAAGAAGACACTTGGATCAGTGGTGGAACATTTTCAAGAAGCGAGGAGACGGCCAGTTTACTTCTACACAACCACTCAGGATCATCATGTCCTGAATCATTACAAGGTCTTACTGAATGTCAAATATAAAAAGGTTTTGTAACTTTTTGTCAGTAGGCATTGACGCTCTGGCTAATGCCAACAAATTGGCTCTGACCAGGTCACACAATTTATTTTCTTCATGATTCCTTCATGGGTTTTTGTTTATCAATACATTTTATTAAATCTGAGGAGAGTCTTTGTGGTTCCAGATTATTTTTTTCCAAATGAGCTCCAGGTAGAACATTTAAATATACATATATTCTCTTGCCAAGGTCCATCTCACCACAGCTTTGTCATAAAGTTTCATAAGCATTTCCCTAGACTTTATGGCTTCTGTCTTGTTGGATATCAAACACAAGAGCGTGCTTTTCTAAACTTCATCCAAGCAGCTAATTCTACCAAAGTGGGTCTTCCGGTTTGATTCCAGACCCACATCAAGGTTAAATAAAACAAACAGGATACTCCAGATCACAACCCTGAACAAAGATAGGATGGTAATGATGCACACACACAATGAAGGGTGTGATACATGGGGTGCCGTTTGTAAAGGTACACAGTCAAAAATCAACAGTAATATTTTGTTTATTTAGCCTTCTATGAGAAAAAATAGTTTTTTTTTTCCAAGTCATATTTTCACAATGTTATTCATACATTTATAAATGTCATAGTTCCAAACTAAATAATTTATACAAGCTAAACATTTAGTTTACATACTAGTTAAATATTTAGTTAGCAAGCTAAATATTTGCACACTAAATATTTATGTCCAAGCTAAATATTTAATTTACAAACAAAACATTTAACTTGCAAGTTAAATATTTAGTTAGCAACTTAAATATTTATTTTGGAAATTAAATGTTTGGTTTGGAAAATAAATGTTTAGATCTGAGCTAAATATTTAGTTATTAAATTGAACATTTAGTTTAGGAATTAAATGTTTAGCTTAGAAATTAAATGTTTAGTTTTGAAATTAAATATTTAGCTTGAATAATGAATATTTAGTTTTGAAATTAAATATTTAGCTTGGAAATTTACTTTACACCTAAATATTTAGTTCACTAATTAACTTGTAAGTTAAGTATTTAGTTTGTAAACCAAATATTTAGCTTGTAAATTAATATTTAGTTTGGAACTAGGACATTTATAAATGTATGAATGATATGGTGAAAATATGACTTTGAAAAAAATTCTTATGAAAGGCTAAATAAACCTAAATATTGTTGTTAATTTTTTGACTCTGTAACTTTACAAATGGCACCCCATAGTGAGAGATATATATTTTCTGGGAACATTCTTGTTTAATCCTCTTTTCTTGTATCAAAGCTGGCCCTTTTTGTCCCTGTTCACCTATGGCTGTTATACATGACCACACAGTTGCTTTTCTCTGACTTAAAAAAAAAAAAAAAAAGAAGACGAGTTACGGTCTGTGTGTGTGTGTGTGTGTGTGTGTGTGTGTGTGTGTTGTGTCAGGAGGAAGCCAGTGGTGCTAGCCCATGCCAGCCCCTACAGATTGTTGCTTTGTGCATTGTGCCCTAAGCTAGCTGTCCGTCATCCCTCACACAATGGCTGACTGTGCCCCTTCCCCCTTTTCGTTGTCTCAAGGCAACAAGATGCATGTTTGTGTGCAGATAAGTAAAGGTGTAGCACGCCTAAATGAAAAACAATTGATCCTTTCTTATTTTCCCTGCAAGATGAGCGAATTAACGCTCAAGATTTTGAACATATTTTAATAAATAAGTACAGGTAGTCCTCGACTTACAGCAATTCGGACTTAAGAACGAGTGTGCGGCGCAGCGTTAACATATATTTTACATGTATTTCCTCGACTTACGGCAAAAATCCGGACTTACGAATGGGTTTGCGGCGCAGTATAATGAGTTCC
>JARVGQ010000759.1:22113578-22126028 GCA_031762355.1 Hypsolebias martinsi | reverse complement strand
TAAATGGACAAGACCATATTTTTTTAATTCTAGCTAAGTTCATATAAACTTTTTGTTTTTCATTAAATCAGTCTGCTAACTTGCCTATGAATAAATAAACAGCAGCTTCAGAATGTGAAGCATTGGTGAGTACATCTGCTGGAGAGAATATATTAACTCAATAACTATTGTTTTCATTTACATGTTTACTGTGAAGCATAGAGGTTTTATTAATTATAGTATGTTACCTAAAAATTATATTTGTATGTTTGAGTAAAACTACTATTTAAAGTATTATCTTAAACAAACAAAAGTATACAAAATGTCATTATTTAAAAAAAAGCATGTAAAACCAGTTGTATAATTAAATTTTATTAACAAATATTTAAAAAATGTTTTTTCTTAAATGAAACATGATGAGCATAAAACATTTGTCAAATTTGTATTATATTAATACAGTATTTATGAATGAATGAACATGATTAATCAGCTGTTTTTGCTTTTTATTTTTTTTTAAATAAATATACCTGACTCATTGAAAATATGTTTACAACTACTTACAATATTCTCAATGAAAATATATACTGTAGTTGTATATATATGGGATAAATATTTGTGTTTGAGTCTGACTCTAACTTTCAACACTCTTCTTTCTTTCTCGTGTGCATGCATTCCTTCATTTTTTTGCATTCAAATCACACACAGCATATTCTACCAGCTTCAGATGACTCTTTTAAGCTCAACAATGTTCAGCAAGTCATCTGGACAGTTTATTTTATTTTGTTGTTGAGACAGTTCTTCCTTCATCCAAAGGGCTTCATTATTCTGAGGAGCCACAGCAAACCCAGTCCTGCAAGCAGCACACTCACATAGTGGGTCAACCAGTTTGATGTGATAAGATGGTTTCTGGGGCCCACTCTCTCCCCCATTGGCTCCTCTGAGGCAGCCATAGTCAAAGTGTTCAAAACATCAAAGTTCATGCTCAATAATCCAGGTAAAAATCCAGCAAAATTAAATCAGGTCATCTAGACGTTTTCTTTTGTTTTGGTGTTGTTGAGATGTTTTGTCCTTCATCCAAAGTACTTCATCAGTACAAGGAGCCACAAGAGGAAGTCGACAGTGGAAAGGGCAGGCCCCAGAAACCATCTCATCACCATTAAGGTTAGTCCACTATGTGAATGTGCTGCTTGTGGGACTGGGTTTGCTGTGTCACCTCGGACTGTGGAAGTCCTTTGGATGATAGATGAAACATCTAAAAAGAAACAAAAGTAAATAAACCATCCAGATGACCTGACTTAACCTTGTTGGATTTTTTTAACTGGGTTATTGAGCATGAACTATGATAACTATTAAACTCAGTGTATCCACTGAAAAAATAAAATCTTGAATCTAAAAAAAATGAGAAAACTGTTCAAAAAAGAGCACTTGGGATTTTTCAACAAAGAAGCAATTATCCTGCTACTAAGAGACAAATTTATTATCAGCATACTGTATAGGAAAAAAATACAACAGCTATATTTTGCACATATATATTCATCGCTGTGGGATCAAACATCATTATTGCATTTTTTTTTTTCATGTTTCCCTCCAATAAATAAGTATCTAAAGACAGGTGTGTGTAACTGAAAACATTTGAAAATTATGGGTAAATTTCATAAATAATAATTGGGATTATGGTGTATAACCGAATAAGCTTAATATTTATTAAAAATGATTTTGGTATTAGAATTGTGTTGTTTTAACTTTATTTTTTATTTAATTATTTTTTTTTCAGAAGTACGGTAGTGAGAGCATAGCTGCATAAGTAGCTTATCAGTCTTACTTTTGGCTCTGGCAAAGGTGATGGCATGAGGCTAACAGACTGAAACAAAAACGGTAGCTAATGTTAGCAGTAATGTTAGCATTTAGTATTAGCATTTGCAACAGAGATAAACGGCGTGTTTGGCAGCAAGGCCTTGTCTGTCCACAGCTAGAGACAGGTGGATCCTTAAGCCTGGCTTCGGGTTTCCAAGATGAGCCACAATGTGCGTCACACACTCGCAAACACTCATGTTAAATGCGCACCGAATCACAAAAATTATTTTTCCACTTACGGTGCTATTTTATTTCTGTTCATACTTTTAAACAGAATTATGAAGATCTGTCATTAATAATATCAATCCTTTTGGCTTTTGTTTTTACTTGCAGAGCAAAAATGACAAACGGTTTGCAAATATATCAGAAAAGTAGATATTTTGCAAGTGTTACAGAGTTTTTGTGATGCAAAAATCAGTTGAGGAAGTTTGTGTTACTGTGGGCGAAAACTAAGCTCTGCCACCTGTTCGCCAGATCCAGAGGGTCCGTTGAATATTCTTATAAAATATAAATAAAGAAAAACGATGGGAGAGAAATCAAAGCACTTCCTGGCTGCCTGTGGCAAGGCTTCTGAGGATTGGTCTATTTTTAGTTTCTGACCTAAAGCAGCAATCTCCTCTCTTAACCTTATAAAAGTTGACTTAGATGTTTCCAGTAAAATAAACCATACATCCGTTCATGGACATTTAAAGATGGGGGTCTATGAGTCGTTGTGTCAGAAGATAACGAATGACAGCAGTGACGTATGAATCTAAAAACTATATTACTTAGTTTTAACACAGAAAGGAGGAAAATGAGATCAAAACAAAATATCTTAGAAGAACAAATGACACCTCTCTGTTATATAAAACCTCACAAACATGACTGAACTCTAATCAGCTGACTCTATTGTCATAATTAACTCATTAGACGTTCACAGCCTTTCTATTTTCCCCAGCTTTAGAAAATGTTTACAGAGCGATTTGGAGAGAGATGCCATGTTTGCCTTGCAATCAGATCTGAGCTGGAATGTAGGTTGGAGGAAGACCTCTCTTCCTGCTCCGCTGGCTGGTGGCTGAGTGGGTGGTGCCGGGTGGAGAGATGGGACGCAACGGCCTAGCTTGAAGTGCTATTTCTAAACTCCTACTTGCTCACACACATAGACACCCACTCTCTTACTTCCTCCATCTGTTTCCCTGACTCTCCATCAGATGAGTCCTTAAACAAACTCCCTGATGAATGCAGCCTGCTCAATTCCTCCTCTAGGGGAAGATCCCGAAATAAAGTCTGGCTGCCGTCAAGCCACGATTGGGTTTTACTGGAGCTTCATCCTCAGCCCACAGAAATAGAGATCATAGTTACACAAAGTTCTCACTCTGATCTTACAAGACTTTCCATCTCATCTTAAAGTGAATTAGCTCATAGCTACTGTCTCGAAACATGCAGCAGCCTGCTGTGTGCAAAGGCCATCTGATCTTGAAGTGTGATATGAAAACAAGGATGGGAACTCAATATTTCATCATGAGCTGGAGTGATGCAAAATGTTTCCAGTCAAATTACTGTTTATAGAAGAGTTGCATATGATATTAATAATTCTGATCTATTTATCAAAATATTCTACACAATTTGAACTTTAATGTTATGTTTATGTGTGATTGAAATCCATTCACTAATTGTACACTTTATATTTGTTTGTTTATTTAGTTTTTATTGATGAAATCATTGCAAGATGCAATTATAATGTGCTTTAAAATGTACCAAAAAGTCAACATCAGACTCCTTGTTAACCTCGGGTCCTACTCCTAAATATTTTTTTTCCCACCAAACATTGTTTACTCATCAAGTCTAATAATGTCAAGGTAAAAAAAAAAAAAAAAGTTTACTCTCAGATTTTAACGTCTGCTCTAACCGCTCCATCAGGGTTCTGATCATTTTTATTTCAGCTCAGTCCATTAGACAAATGTCAAAGCTATGGTTTCAAAAGGAAACAACATCCTATGTGTTGACTGAAACAGAGCTGTAGAAAAACAACAAGGTTAAAAAAAAGTTCGAGGAATTAAAAAAAAAGTACATGGGCAGAATGAGAAAACAAGACTCTGTAAAAGGCTGTGCTTGTTAGCGCTGTGTCACGAGTGTCCATATATCATCTCCATGTCTGTCACCTGACCCCAATGTGTCACAGACCCCCAGACTGTCCCTTCCAACACAAACCCCTCTCTGGTAACCCCCTGGCTCCCCCCTCACAACTGCCACTGAGTGTTAGGCAGTACTTTATAGCCTCTGAAAGGCAGCTAAAGACCACTGAGGATTGAGATGAATTACAGCCGAGGGTCCACCTCTAACGAAGGGCGTCCAAATTTACAGCTTTGCCAGCTTCCTCAACGTCATGGGAGGAGATAAAGCAGATCTTGGATTTGACAGAGTTCCACTTGGGTTGAGTGGGGGCGGGGTGGGGGTTGCATAAACCAAGGCAAAAATAAAATAAAATATTAATAATAACAGGCCTAGTTTCCAAATATATAAAGCAGCCGAATGCTCCTTGTTATTTTTGCCCATGACATGAAAAACAGCAGCTAAATGTCAAGTGATATTTATTGAGATCAGCCGTCACTGGGAGGTTATGGACACAGAGGCCCTGACTGCACTCACTAAATACTTTGTGAAACAGAAAGAACGAACCGCAGAGTGAAATGTTTTTTTCACTTTTTTTTAATCCCCCCCTTTAGATCAGTTGGTTTAAATGCTTGTTAAATCTGCCAACTATAAAAAAAAAAAATAATAACTGAAATAAATAAATAAATAAAAAAGCTTGCACGTGCTGTCAAAAGCTGAGTGAAAATCTCTTTGTAGTTCACTCGGGGTTTGTAAAAACAAACGCACGCTGCAGCAAGCCAATCATTTATCCCCCCAGACAAAGATCAAACTAATATTGACCGAGAAACACCTGGAAGATGAGACGGTGAATGCTAATGAGGTGGCCTAACCAGCAGTTAACCACACACTCATTTTTGAATGGAAAAGGAGAAATAAACATGCATGTGTGTATTATGTGGGGAGGGGGGGGATGTTGATCCAAGAAAGCCATCTTCATAAACATATCCTCGTTTTCCAGAATAGTGGATGGGGTCTGACTGATTGCAGCCAGACTCCTTTAAGAACTGTGAATTGTATATCAGCCTCTAAAGCTGGCACTTTAAGCCCATTTGCATTCATATGACTATAGCTGGATCCTGGAAACCTTTATCCTTAGATTTGCCTATTTGTATGGCTCTACGAGTGCAGGAACTTTATGCACGATACCAGTATCTGCATGTCTTTCACATTTTTTGCCTCCTCTCGCTCGTGCTGCCTCGGCTATTCACCGGCCAAAGAGGCACCAGGAGAACTTATTTAAGAATGGTACAAATAAGTAAACACAGGGCAGGAAATGGACTCTCATGAATACAGACACATACACACACGCAAACACACACAGGTCTTCTCCATGGATGCACAGAGAGAGAGCGAGGGGGAAAAAAGGGAGAGAAGCCAGAATTAAATACTCCTAGTGGCTCCCTGGTGGAGAGAGCCACAGGCTTAGCTCCGCAGCGGCTGATTTGTGAATTTCTTCTCCTTAAACAGCTCTGCGCCTCTGTGCACATGCAGTGCTGGAGTGGAAGGGGGTGGTGGGGGGGTGGAGGTGGGTGGGAGCGGTGCTCTCACCCATTTGCACATTAATAAACCTCCCGGAACATTTATTAAAAGCTTGGAGAATAAGACGGTATTTACAAGAGAAACTCCCAAGGACATCAGCGAGTTTGGCAGCGTCCACACTGTGGGCCTCTGCGGTCCCCGCAAATCCTTGGCTGCACACGGGGGCATGATAATGACATCCTCTGTCCAATTACTTCTGCTGCCAATAGCACTAGTCATGATGGAGAGAAACATACTATTAACCCTGTTAGCATTATCGACACAACCAGCACGCGTCAAATAAAGACTCTATTAAGATGGCGATGAAGGCGACTAGGATATGGACTGTGATACTGACTTGTAATAATAATATAATTAGTAATAGTAATAATGTTTTTTTTTTTTTATATGTGGAGAAATAAAGGCATTATTTGAGATTGACAATGTTGACGGTCTGCTAAAAAGCTGACCGCAGTGCGCAATCTGCAAATATAATTTATCAATTCATCAATTCATAACACAGACTGGCTGAGTGGCTTAACTGTCAGAAAAATCTGAAGTCACACTTAACTGAGCCCAATACCTACTATTAAGATGGCTCGACATAACAGGACGGCTGCCAATAATTGTACATAAAGATATGGAAAAAGCTACAGTTCAGGTATGAATATTTCATGAATTCCAACACAAAAAGCATGCTAAAAAGATCAAAGAGGAAAAAAAAAAAAAAAAAAAACGTCAGAGGAGCCAATGTGAACATCCAAACAATATGCAAGAATCCCGACAGTATAGGTCACATGCAAAAAGACCGGGGTCACACAGAAATTGTCCATCAGTCAGACAAGCAGAACTGATTTGGATGCTAAATAATGGTTTAGATATTCAAAAATTCCATATATATGCGAAAGGCTTCAGTGCACCCTGGATTTGGCCTATCATAGGAGTGCTCTACCACCACACTCCCTCATGCAGACCCACGCCTTGCCTCAGAGCTTGGGACTAACGTGCACATGCCTGCAGATATGCAGACATTGAAAGAAATAGTACACGTAAATGCACACGTGCACACTAAGTCTCTTATCCCCAGGAAGACATAAACACTGATGTACATCTAACACAAAATTTATGAGTCCTCTGTAAAAATAAAAAAAATGTTTAGGTTAAAGTTGTTCCACTCTATTCACAGAAAGCTTCAGGTGTTTCCGAATTTAAATTTCCAAGTGGAGTAGAGTCATGTTAGTGCCTGGTGTAATAATATGGAAGCTTGCTTGTTGAAACAGATACACTGCTTGGCCTAACAAAAAAAGGTCACACCCTAATATTTTGTTGGACCACATTTAGCTTTGATTACAGCATGTATTCACTGTGGCATTGTTTCAGTAAGCTTCTGGGTGCATCACTTCACCAGCCTCTCTTCTTCCCCTGATGCGCCCATCACTCTGGAACAGGGTGAATTTGGACCCATCAGTCCACACGACCTTCTTCCATTGCTCTAGAGTCCAATCTCTATGCTCACTGGCAAACTGAAGCCTTTTTTTTCCAGTTAGCCTCACTGATTAGTGGTTTTCTTAAGGCTACACAGCTGTTCAGTCCCAATCCCTTGAGTTCCCTTCGCATTTTGCATTTGAAAATGCTCTTACTTTCACTAATAAACATAGCCTTGAGAGCTACTGTTTTTTTTTTTCTTTAATTTGATTTCACCAAAAATTTAAGTGATCGCTGATCACGATCATTAGTGATTTTTTTTCCAGCCACATTGCTTCCTCAAACATGATTGGTCCCCACTATCCTTCCAGTTTTTATAATGCAGTTTTTATAATTCTTAACCCAATTTTCATAGTTTCTGTAGTCTCCTTAGATGTTTTCTCTGCTGGATGCATGCCATTGATTTGACCCTTCTCAAACAGACTGACATCTTTTCCACAACCACGCAATGCGTCTTTTGACATGGTTGTTTGAGCAATGAGAAGCAAGTAATTGCACCAGTTGGGGTTAAAAAACTTGTTGCCAGCTGAAAGATAATAGCCCATGCAGTAATTGTCCAATAGGATGCACATACCTATTTGCTTAGTTAAATTCAGAGGGAGACTTTTTTTCTGGCCAGGCAGTGTATTTGTGCGTTGATGTTGAACAACTGAGGGAAGTGCACTCATGACTCTTCAAAGTTACATGTCCATATGGTTGGATGATTGTTGTCAGCTTTTATCATAAGTAAAAAACGTGTAACTGAAAGAGAGA
Organism: Hypsolebias martinsi; assembly: GCA_031762355.1. Lineage (NCBI taxonomy): Eukaryota > Metazoa > Chordata > Actinopteri > Cyprinodontiformes > Rivulidae > Hypsolebias > Hypsolebias martinsi. The sequence continues at coordinate 22,118,306 of JARVGQ010000759.1, read as the reverse complement.
AAAGCTGGCATCGTCAACAGGGGGGAAAAAAAAAAAGTGAGTCCTTTGCGTCCTGTTCCTTTCAAAATAACATAATAAATGCAAAATTTATACAAAGCAACGTCTTAAAATCACAACATGGTGCCTCAATTATATTCTGATCTCCTGTACATTCAAAAGGCAGACTTGTTGTGATTGTCATATGCCACTTGCCATTGAAACATGTTTTTTCATGTTTCTCATCTCACTGAATGTCAAATATCTCTCATTGAAGAAGCCAAATCCATCTGATGATTTTTCCACCCTACTCAAATGGAAATGGTGCATGTGACAAAACAGTGGTATTAACATAATAAAGGAATTTGTCTTACAAAAACCTCAACATCTGCTGGCTTGGAGAGAGGACTGGATAACATTTCTTTGAATCCAATTGATGGATCTGATGGCACTCAGACAGGCATTCAAATCGTAATGTCTCAGGAGAGGCCAATAATAGGAACAACATGGGATTAATCTCAACATTCTTGACTCATGGGAGACAAAATATGCACAGAACCATAGATCTAAAATACATTGTTATAAACAAATTCATGGGTGAGAAATTGCTACTTTTTTTTTTCCAATAAAGCTTTAAGTTCTTGAAACTCTAAAAAGAAAGACATTTAAATAATAATAATAATAATAATAATAATAATAATAATAATAATAATAATATAAGATGATGATGATGGTGATGATGATGAAGATGATGATATGATTAAAAGGGGCAGAGATTATTAGATTTTTCTTCATCTGCTGCCTTTCATTTTATTTTAAATAAATGTGTTTTTTTTAATGTTTTTTAAGTTGTTGACTTGATTTTAATGAAATGAATTAATTTCAAAATAAAATAAATAAAAATTATGATGATGATGATGATAAATAAATACATATTATATATAATAACTGTGGGAGTGTTGATGCAGAGGTTAGAGAAGGTGGACCTGTGATCAGAAGATCGTTGGTTCAACTCCCGGTACCGACAACATCAAAATGTGAGTGGTATTGGTGAAACACCCACAACTGCCTCCACCCTCATTTGCCCCACTCTGGGCCCTTAAGCAAGGCCCTAACAACCCCACCCCCCACCACCCCAACCCATCTGCTCCCCCAGGCTCCCTAGATAGCAGCTCTGTGCTCCACACAGAGGGCTGTGATAGCTCGGTGGTCCGTGGTTATGTCAGGAAGGGAATCCAGCATAAAAAGCATTGCTGTGCAACACAGTTCACTGAGGTGACCCCTGAAGAAGGGAGTAGATGAACGAAGAAAAAAAAATGATGATGATTATAAATAAAATAAATAAACACTTACTCATCAAATGATCCAATTGCAATGGACAGAGTATTCCTAACATATGAGCACAAATCTGTTTAGGACATGAACCTTTTACCTAAGTAACACATTAATATTAAACATTGTACAACTAAGGAGGTAAACCAAACTGTGGGATTTTAATGACAATCTATAAGTTAATTGCATATTTACTTATTCCGTTCTTTTTGATGTGAATTATTCAGACCAGCAAGATGACTTTTAACAGAAGGAAATCAAAGTGGAAAAAAAAAAAAAAAACTCAAATTGTATGAATTGTCTAGCCAGCCAACGTGTGCACAGTGACCTGGATATGACAGACAGATTATTCCTTTTGATCTGACCTCCAAGACAAAGGTTTAATATTAAATACAGCTAGTCTGAATTAAAAAGACAATGTTCTACATTTTTAATGTAAATGAGTTTCTGTATGGAGTCAAAAATTAATGATCACAGAACTCACCTCTGCAGACCTAAGGGCCCCTGCTTTGCTGGCTGAGCATGGGGACTCATTGGCTCAGACGTCAGAAGGGACAGACTAGAAGGAAGTGGAATCAGAAAGAAATAAGGGGTGCTATCTAGGGAAGTGTGCCCTCCATAGGGCCCACTTTAAAGACTGTCTAGCCTGTATGAGGAACCATGGGAACCTCTGGCAAGTGATTAACGTGCTGGCTGGAAGCTTAAATCACTCCTGCAGTGAGATGGCACAGTGTTTGACTGCGTGATATACTCTCTTTAAAATCACCTCTGATGGGAAGAACATCACTGATGAGAAACTAAAATGAGATTGCAGGGAGCAGGGGCAGGAATTAGGACTGACCTGAATGGGTCTCGGGGTAACATGGAGGCTATCACATTAACCTGACAGGGGCTTCTTTAATAGGGTCCAGGGCTTAAACTGATATATCAATTTCCCCCCATGTGGACGACTTCAAAGGCTAGAGCTCAATCTCGCCGTTTGTGTCGGTCCCCCCATCAATCTCTGGCTGCTGTGGGCATCATCACCTCCAGCCTGAGACAAGCCAGGATAAAGATCAGCACTCCACGTACCATTCGGCAGCGTCTTCCCTGCTGTTCACTGGTAGTCAGAGAATAGATAATGCTACAAGCACTTGTTACCTTCTCTTCTCCTTGAATGTGCCCTCACTGGCACAGCCTATGAAAGTGGGGAAACTCCAAAGCAACACATTTACGTAATTGGTTTAAACACACAGGTCAAGGAAACACAACACTGTTCAGCTTCACTATCCCAGAATGATTGTAATTATAATCATGTCTGACAAACATCTCTATCTGCATTTGCTAACGTCACAATAATTATCCTCGTCATGATAAATATGTGATAACACAATCAGGGTACTTACCTCTGCTGACAGCTTCAAGATTTGGGAAGCGTGGCACTGCACCTTGCAGTTCATCTGCACCGTTTGTACAGAAATACTTTTTTTTTTTTTCACACACCCCAACAGCAGAGATGCAAGGAACTCCTTTCTTTTTGCTAAACTCTCTGTTCTCAGAAATCATATCAAAAAGCCTCCCTCACAGTGCAAGCCCTCCAGGGTTCTGATGTCACTTCCACTGTAACACTTCGCTGATGACTGACATATGCTTCACATGAGCGCGAACAAATAAGTAAAAGCAAACAAACAAACAAAAACCATATGCACGACACACAGCCTTTTTGTTTTCCCAGACATTTCTGACTTTACGCTAACTTGTTTTGTCAAAACAATTCCCGAAGAAATTAAACGACACATTACGCAAGTCAAACCTGATACCGAGATCTGACACAACAAACCTAATCCGGTTTGAGCAGCCTCTATGTTGTGGTGTCCTTGGAGTGTGTATTTTTTTCTTACAACATGGCTCAGGTTTCAGGAAGTTTTAGGCTCAGAGTCAGTCATCGAAGGGGGTGTAACAACACAAAAACATTGGCTTCGATAGCGCTAATGGTCCTGAGAAAAACCCTTCCGAAGGCTTTTCACTCAGTACTAACAATGTATATAAAAGTCCAAAGGATTAACTGGAAAGTGGACCATGTAAGAAGCACAGAAAATATGATCAAGGTGTTATGCTGAGCAAGAAAAGAAGTTATTTATAAAAAGGGTAGACCTGCATTTAAACAACATGATGTGATTGGAGGGGATAGGAAATCGTCTTTATCTGTCTCAGAGATCCTGTCAGCTAACACCTTGTGATCTTACACATAACTTAAACAAAGAATAAAAGATGGCAAACATTTTTAGAAAAGGAAAGGAAAAAAAGTCTGTGTAATGAGTTGCACGAGTCAAACTAAGAGGGGCGGTGCGCTAAAAGAGCCCGCTGGTGTGGTTCTACAGTTTGCAGTACGTGGAAGGCAAGATCTATGAATACAGATAAGGAAGATGTGAGGGAATTTTACAGCAGGTATTGTCTGTCACTCACCCCCTCTGTCTGTGTGATCACTGCCTCCTCGGCTGCTGTTTCATCTTGCACTCTCACATACACCCACACAAACACTCCTCCCCCCTGTGCTACCAAAGGAGACCTGGTGCTGTGGTGTGCCCTTGCCAAAAAGTGACAGGTGTTCCAATAAGAAAACCAAAAATCAAAGGGCCATTATTCCTATTATACACGATGATACCCAGTTTGAGTCTGACTTTGGACGAGTCACTGACACCTGGATTTAACTGAGAATGTAATTTGGACTAAATGATATGTAGAAAATTAAGGTTTGTGGTTTAATTTTTTTGTCTTCTGCTGCACATATGTAAGGTCTTTGAGTCAGCATTGTGAAACAGTGTTGCACAATGGCCTGTGATGGTCAACAAATGATTATTGTAATGTCAAATGTTATAGTGGACCAAGTTTAATAACTTTTTATGACTGTTTCAATCAAGCTTTTTCACAATCTGTTTACAAGTTTTCAGTAACACTTAGCAATGGAATTGTGTGGTCCATGAAAAATCTTGTATCTTCCCAAAACGGTTTATTAAGAATGGTTTTTGTAAAGCAACGGTCTCACCATGTTTTGTGAACCAGTGAGGTACTATTTGTTTTCATAATATTGTGGTATTTCTTTGATTTACATCTTTCTATATTTTCTGTTATGTTCAGGTCAGATGAATCGGTCAATACCTGAGTGAGGGTCAGAGGGGAATTGATATCAACACCATGGGGACCAACCACTAGCAACTGGTTAACATAAATGTTGCAGTGAGATGAAACACAATCTAAACATATGCAGGTAGTCCTCGGTTTACAATTGAGTACCGTTCCAACGCATCGGACGTGACCGATTTGAACGTAAACCGGAGATCACACGAGACGACACTTATACACATACATGTATGGTACTGTACAGTTACCAAGCACTTCCTATCCTAACACAGTACCCTACATAATGTTCAAAAAACACAT
>JARVGQ010000759.1:21954433-21965829 GCA_031762355.1 Hypsolebias martinsi | reverse complement strand
TGTGTGTGTGTGTGTGTGTGTGTGTGTGTGTGTGTGTGTGTGTGTGTGAGAAAGAGATGGATTAATCGAAAGGGATGACCACAATGTTAGATGATGATGGATGGCACTCAGTGAGAGGCCTGTTCTAATCAGCAGGACCTTTTCCCTGCGGTGGCGGAGGTGGCAGCAGAGGATGAGTAAAACTGATTAACAGTGTGTGTTTTGCTGTGTGACTGAAAACTATACAGCGCAGAATGCTTCTCCAGTTGAGGAATACAATTTAATAATTAATTAATTAAAACCTCAGAAAAATATAAAGGTAAACATATATATGACATGGACAGCGACAAAAACGAAATTGACCAAACTTATAAAAGGCAAAATAAATAAATAAATGAAGAGATTGATATATTTCTTTAATCACTGATCTTAAACAGTCCTGGATTGTGGAGTGAGATTTTAACTAATTTTGAAGAATCCCATATAGTCCGACCAAGGTTTCCACTTTCTAAATCAATCCATAACGATCAGTCATATCAAACGCGGCACTGGAAGTGTTTTCAAATGTAAGAGTATTTTAAGTACTGTACATGTATTTTGGGATTTTATCACAAGGTCAAAAATAATTAGTTGCAATTACTGTGAGGGGGGAAAAAGATCTTAGGAAAACACTCTAAGAAACAAAGTCACTAATTGTGACAAACACCTTATATCACAATACACTTTCAAGTTGGGCCAGATACACATTTTTTGTTTTTGTGTGCAGACTGTTTAAGGTTCTTCATTGTCGTTTGCATCACATGTGGTACATGAGGTGGAACAAACCTGTGTACAAAAGGTCCCAGTTACACCCAAAAATAGCCCCACCCAAAAAAAAAAAAAAAAGTAAAGTGTTAAAAAAGAGTACAATGATCTTAGATATATGCTAATCACTAATCAAGTAAAATAAATATTTTATATTAAACAGCAGCTCGAACATGAGTCTGTAGTGAGCAGATGTCTATGAATAAAACAGTATAACAACAAAACAGTAGCAAGAGAGCCACAGCATGGATGATCAGCAGTACAAAGTCACATACCACTAATTAAAGTGGCATTACAGAGATATTGTTTTCTTACAGTGATTATCCTGGTTAGGGATTTATGAATCTGCCAGCTTCACGGTAGAAGCTGTTCCTCAGTCTAGTGGTTCTACACTTAATGCTCCACAACCTCCTTCCTGAGGGGAGTGGGGAACAAAAAAATGTGTGGTGGATGAGTGGGGTCCTTCATGATCAGGTGGCCCTCTTCCTACATCTGGAGGTGTAGATGTCTGTGATGGTGGGGAGGCTGACTCCAACAGACTTCTGTGCAGCCTTCACCACTCTCTGCAGAGCATTCCTTTAAAGTCTGGGGTGGCAAGGCAAGTAGAAATTAACCTGAAGTATTTACACCCTTGACTTTTTTTTTAAGAAACGTATAGTCACAAACCAAATTTGATGAGTAGGTGAGAAGTGGGGGTGGTACGAGTAACACTGCATTCTAACCAGCATCCCCCACAAAGCCAGCATCATTAAATAAGCACATGTTGTCAAGTTGTGACCAACCAAGTGCTTTATGAGCATCCAGAAAAAAGCTATTTTTTTTTTTGTGGCCATACTCAAAACCACTTTGTAAAAAAAGCTTACCTTAAGTTAAACTTATGTTAAATGGCATCGGCATTTTAAATACTTAGCAGTATTCATTTTTTAAAAAGAACAAAACTGTATCTATACAGGATTTTAAAAAAATGCTATTAAAACCAACATGAAAACATGTTTTAATGTCCATTCTCTTAGAAACAAATGATTTATAAAAATAAAAAAGGCATTTTTTCCAAAGTACACGCACTTGCACTGGTTCACACACGTAAAAACATCCCCAGATACATGAGAAGAGCAGTGCAGGTGGTGCCTTGCATTAGATGTGCACTGCACATCAAAAGGACACCTCTGACATCTCAGATTGCTCACAAATGATGATGCACAAAGATCTTTTGCCACTACAAAGGCAGAACAAAAGAACTAACATGAAAGAGAAGTCAATAAACATAAGGCATTTAATAAAACATTATTTCTCCATTGTGTTGACTACAAAGGTTTTAACTTTCCCCCTCTCACACAACAAACCAAAATGAACGGTTGAGTCACATGACTGCGAGAGGCAGACATCCACTTTTTTTTTTTTTTTTTTTTCCAGAATTTTTTTTTTTTTATCAGGAATATTTTTATCAGGATACATCTGCCCTGGTAATACTGTGGCAATGTGTGAATAACTAAAACAGTGATGAAAGACACTATACGTATGCTAGAGGAGACACATTAACAACTTCCCAGTACACATCCCCAACACAGTGAGTTCACATGTCTAGATTTCTCTTTAGCTGGCATACCAAGCGGCTTTGGACGTTACCAATCCATTAAATGGCCGTTATTAGTTGTTATCATCCCCATATGCAGCGGTGAGACTGTCCCACCTACCTCCTAGTAGGTTTAAAGGTACGTTATTATCGCTGATAATAGGCAGGGTCGCACTGGGGTAAACCAGGAAGTGTCTTTTTTTTTTTCAGCATTTGTAACCCTTTTCCTAACCCTAACCTTACACCTGACCCAGAGGACCAACCCTAAACTCAACCCTCTTACCCTTGTGCCTAAACCTAACTAAGACCCTAAACCTAACGCCAGACCCTTTACTCTAAACCTAACCACATGAAGCTATTATGAGCGCTAAGAAAGCTAAAAACGGACTATTATCTTTGCTAACAATGCTAACAGCATACATTTAAACCCACTAGAAGGTACAGGAGGGGCAGTCTGACTGCTACAAATGGGGATGATAATAACTAATAATGGCCATTTAATGGCTGATAGCATTCAAAGCGGGTTGTGTACCACAATGTTAATTTTAACTACTCTCACAGTGATAAGATGAGCAAAAAGTTCTTAGTGCAATGACAAGATCCACACATGGTGTGGGTGTCCAGTTGACATTTTTTTAATGTGGCCAGCGTCAAAGTGTCTTTGAAGCCCTGCAAGATATATACCGGTACACAGTGGTGGCAACTGCACAGAGAGAATGTGCTCAGTGCAAAAGCAGCAGCAGAGAGAGAGGAGCTGTGACTTACAGATGTTCAGTGTCCCACTGCAGCTGTTGGAGCTACAGAGAAGCGTCCGCCCAGGAGGGCAGAGAGCTGAGGCACAGCAGCACAGAAACAGAATGGAACATGAGGTCACACTCAAAGCATCACAGCCCAGAGCACCTCAGACTTCTGGCACTCACAACAATATCAATCAACACAAGGTATGGTGGAGGACTACATACAGCTAAAACAGGAAAATAAATTTTACCTTGAAAACTAAGGGAGTTTTGTTAAATAAGCATATGATGTCTGACAGTTGAATTGAAGTATTAGATATATAAAAAAGCTTGTAATCAGCAAGTCCTTATAAATATTTTTGTTCTTGCTTGCTATTTTGCTAAACTTTTATTTGGGATATTCACATGGCAGAGTACTGCAGATTTGCACTTTTTTTAGGTGATTAAATGAAACTTTTTTACAGCTGCTAGTGTTAAATGGTCTGCTTATGAGATAAAACTATGACATCCCACGTAATTAATTGCCACTAATAAATCTCTGCATTATGGCATTTTTTTTTTTAGATATGAGTTATAACAGTATATTTTTTTAGGCCAGCAGGTGAGAAATCTGCATAAATGGTGCTCAACAGGAAGAATAGTATCTAATATGGTAGAAACTAATGGAGATCCTTAAATAAACAAATAAACAGTAACTCATTACTTTTCCAGATGGATTGAGGTGAAAATGCCTCAGATTGTAGGTCAAACAAACAAACAAACAAACAAACATTTTTATGTTATTGTATTATTGTTGCCTTCACAATATAGTGACTGTATATTGCATGTTAATGTTAGGACACCAACACAGTTCAGCCAGATCATCTGGACAGATTTTTTATTTTTTTTTTTTCCTGAGACGTTTTGTCTTTTATCCAAAGGATAAAGTCCGAGGAGCCACAAACAAACTGATTCCCACAAGCAGGACACTGCCATAGTGGAAAAATAATAAAACAGTGTTTGTTGATGGGGGAGAGGGCATCCCCCAGAAACCATCTTATCACCTGCACACTGGCTTTATCTACTATGGGAGTGTGCTGCTTGTGGGAATCAGTTTGTTTGTGGCTCCTCAGACTGACAAAGTCATTTGGTTGAAGGTCAAACTGTGTCAACAAAAACAGAAACCATCCAGGTGAACTGACTGAACATTGTGGGATTTGTACCTGGATGAATGAGCATGACATTTGATGACACCAATGCAAGTTTATTTTTTTTATTTTTTTTATTTTTTATTTTTTTTTTGCTTTTGCTTGCTAAGACCTCTACATTAGTGTGTCAGTTTTTTTTTTTTTTTTTTTTTTTTTTTTTTTTTTTTTTTTTTTTTTTTTTCATTCTGACATGCATAACCCTGCCAGCATAAAAAAAAAATAACCTGACAGCAATCCAGTTATACCCAATGGATGATTTCCTCTCTGTTTCAACACTCTGTATAGTTTTTCAAACAGATGATGCAACACAGATCGGAACTTTAGTTGATTTGGTTATTTTTGATGTTTCAAATCAGTAAGCTTACGCCTTCCTCCCTCTAATTTCAAATATTCATCAGGGTTGCACAAGGGTTTCTGTGATTATGTGTCTGCAAAGGCATCATTGACTATGTGACTGATGGGTTGTGTCTGCCTGTGTGCACTTTGTGAGCATGTCTGTCTGCTTAAGCCAACCAAAGTATCATATGCACGCAGAAGTGTAACATGAATATTCTGCTTTGGTCTGGTTTCTGTGGTCTTAGTATGGGGAAGATGTTGAAGGTGGGGGTTGGTGTAGGGTACACTCTAATGGGCTACCTGGGGACTTGATGACACTCTCCAAAGAGAGACATGTGGGCACCATACATCCCCAGTCTTGCAGCGTTTGCCATAACGCAAACTTCCTCAGATATTATTCTTTAAATCAAAATTACTCAAAACTCAGATCCACATTTAATTCGGCTTATCATGAGATCTAGCTCAGAAATGTTCTGACATGACACTTGCAGGTTATTTTATGCATGTTTGTATGTTGAATATTGCCTATTTAATTTGTTATTGAAAAAAAAGGTAAATTATTGGTTTGATTTGTACCTTATTAAAGGAACCTTAATAATATTGATAAATAAATTGAAAATGTCATCTAACTCTTTATAAAACATGTAAAAGTTAAACTAAATATATTTGCATGAAAGTGTATTGGAAGTATATCCATTTATTTGTATTTGTTATTTGCATTTATTTGTATTTTTATTGAACTTTTTTTGAATTTTTTTGTATAGCTCCATATGTGTTGTGGATTTATTTATCTTAATGTAGGTGCACATTTGTAATTGTGTTAGTGTGTGGTTTCGACTGCATGTGCTTTTCTCTGTGACCACAGTTTTGTGTCTTCTGCACCTTTTAATCAGAGCAGCACAATGGCAAGGCTAAAGCTGCCTTATCTGTACACAATCAGATTATAGAGGATTGCTGCTCTGTGAAGCAACACAAAGTAGAGCACTCCACCTCCCGGATCAAGATGATTTGATTAATAGTTTGAAATCACATTATCCGTTAAGAGGCAGAAATTGTTTTATTTCTATTTATTTATTTGTTTCCATTTGTTACTACATTTGTCTCCCTCCGCCACACTCCTAAGGCTAAGCGGAGATTGAAATATTATCTTCTATGCTTCCTCCTTCCTTGCACTGTTTCACCTTCATGGCATTTTTCTCCTCTTCCCTAGCTGGCGATGACTGTTAGTCCTGCCAGTGACCAGATGGGGGTGCCATGCCTGCTGCACACAGTTGGAGCCTCCTCCACACCTAATCTCATCAAAATAAACATGCCAGCAGTTGTCAGCTTCTCCAGCAGCGAGCGGCAGGAAGGGAGAGTGCTATAGAAACAGGTCAGGCTAATCATGCATATAATTGCATTTTGACATTTGGGGCTACTGGGACCAGACCTTTGGATATCAGGTTATCCTCGAAGCACTTAAGTGATTAACAAATGAAAATGCAGCTCTGAAACTTAATTAGATATTATGTATCATCCATGCGTATGAGGTTTGGTTGTTGCAAGTATGTTTAGAAGGAGACAGGGTTGGGGAGGACACTACACCATGTTGTATATTTATTTTTAAACTATTGCACATTTAAGTGCAAAAACTCATATGTTGATTTTGCTTGAAAATTATATTTACATATCTAAAAAAAATACACTATGATATGTTTTTGTTAGGCAGACAGAATAAGCATGTATCTTAGTCTAATGTTCTTTTTTAAATATTTGGAAATGCAATTACTGTGACACGTGAAAATAAAATAAACTAGTGTGCTCTACTTTTGTTGACATTACGGCATAGGCCAGCATGTTTTATTCTTTTCATCTCTTTCACGTTTTCAATCATTTGTCACTCCCTCGCTCAAGAACAAATTGTTTACATTTGAGAGTTGTGCACATCTGCAAGCTATCACAACGTCACCCTGCAAAATCAAAATCGACTTTCTAAAATGAACTGACCTCATGGCCGACACACAGGCAGCAGTTTAATGCTGTAAAAACTTGTACCGGTACTATGAAAGGCAGGGACGATTATATTTCTGATTCATAGTCCATGCTGGATAACAGACACATTTTGGCCAGCTATGAAATAAAATAAATACTTTTCCACTCATTGAGTTATTGTACACTGGAATGCAGCAAGCCAACCATAAAATAACCAGTAACTATGCAATAGTTTATATTAGTACATATGAATCCATTTGGCTTACAGTTTATCTACTTAAATGTATCTAACGATGATTTTTACCATAAAATCATGTTTTTATCTAAGCCTGGCTATCAAACTAACATCTATTTTGTAACAGATGTTGTTTTATTTTCTTTCTTTTTTATTTTGTTTTAATTTTACAATGAATATTAATAATAAAACTTCTCAAAACATGCTAAAATAACTATAAGTTGTTGCAACTTGGTGTTTCATTTAAATCAGACAGTTTTCATTCAATCAGAATTGTCTTAATTCTCTTGTTTCGAAGTCATTGGTAATGGAACTACAGTCTGTGATTCCTTTGTAAATTTATAGAGGGCAGCACAGCAGTAAATCACACTTCCTCTAGCTTATTATTATTATTATTATTATTATTATTATTATTATTATTATTATTATATTATTATTATTATTATTATTATTATTATTATTACTACTACTACTATCATTATTATTATTATTATTATTATTATTATTAAATTGTTCTTCTAAAACTGCAGTTCAGTTTTTGGGTACCACTTTACAGTAAGGATCCCCTTTATAGATGGTTAATAAATAGTTTATAGATACATTATTAATTCCTCTAAGTACTTTATAAATCATTAATAATTGTTTATTATGCACTAATTAAAGATGACAGAGGGGAAAAAACAAACTGACTTTTTTTTTTTTTTTTTTTTTGGCCAAGTAGTGAGCCAAATCTGCCACCATATATTTAATCTAGAGTTGTTATATTAAACTTAGTCTGAAATGTTTAATAAAACAACTGTAGGTGAAATATATAGGTGGCAGATTTGGCTCGCAGATTTGGCTCACTATTTGGCAAAATAAAAATAAAATAAAAAAGTTAGTTTTGTTTCTTCCTCACCGTTAATTAATGCATATTAAAGAATATTAATATCTATAAAGTGTTTAGAGAGGAATTAATAACTTACTATAAACTTTTTTTTTTTTTTTTTTTTTTGGCCATCTACAAGGGGAGCCTTATTTTACAGTGGTACCAATTTTTGTTCTGGAGTTGGACTTGATAAAATGTCCTTTCTGCTGTGAGACTATGTGAGATGTTAATTGTCAGGTGTGCTTGTTTTATCACCACTGCTTTGCTATAATCATAAATAGAATGCTCATGAAATGGTTTGGCAGCTGCTTCTTTATTTATATTAAGATTCAAGTTACAGATAAGACACAGACATGAGTGATAGGGCTTTCATACTCCTCTCATCCAGAGCTCATCATCAGTAATAATGAAGACACGGCCAGACGTCCTGGACCATGTCTGCATTTGTGCCTCTGCTTCACAGGACAAGGAGAGCTGTCATTCAGACAGAAAAGGTGGGGAGCCAGAGGGACGCTGAGGGAGCTGGGGACACGTTATGGGAAGGTGGACAAGGGAACACTGAGCCTCAGCTGTCAACTCTGTGTGTTCACTTATGGCTCAATGTCTTAGCAACATCATGTTAAATAACAAAGAGCCCTCCCAAAGAAATACACACCTTTTCAGGATGCTTTCGTCAATCTGTACATTTTCAAATACGATCACACATCCCCCCCCACACACAAACACACACACACTGGCCAATGCACATTTCCAGATATGTGTCCAATGAGTATATGCACACAAGTAAGTAAAAAAAAAAAAAAAAAAAATGCACAAAGCACATTCTCAGGCAGCCATGCTCATCTCGTGCATTTTGCATAGGTGACACTTTTCATTATTCAAAGCATCTTTCTGGGGATGTGGTGTGCACATCGTGAGGCGACATGCACTTTCTCCAAACAAGGTACACCTTAATTATGCATGCTAAGACTACAAGCATTGCATTCTGGTGTGCTTGTGTATGTATGTGTGTCTTCTAAACTTTTTTTTTTTTTTTTTTTTGTGTATTTGCCCAATTGTGAGTTTTTTATTATTATTATTATTTATTTTTTTTAATACATGTACAGGACACATGCATGTGCATATGTCCATAGACAAAGGCTAGCTGGGATATATTTATGTTGTTGTGTTAATGAGTCTGCTTTATAGTTAGTTGCACATCCTGAATTCAACACCTCCCACCCCACACACACATCCGCAAGCAGGTAAAATAGTATTTTTAATGTGCTGTGTATTCATACAGCTGCAGATCAGCTACATCATCTGATTCTTTGTGAAAAGACAAGATGATTCATGGCATCAATGATTCTCACTTGACCCACCCCTCATAAGGGTAAATCTGCTGCAATCCCTTAACCAAACATATTTGTATTGTTTGTTGTTTACTGTGTCTTTTTAGCCACTTGACAGTTTTCAACTTGCAAGTCTTCCCCTGAAAACGTATCAGTGATGAAGCAATTTGAAAGATGGTGGCGCCAATTTTCACTTGACATTACAACTCAGTGTGATAAACACAAGTAGCATTTTGTTTAGACAATGACGCCAGACAAGAATTCCTACTAATGTTTGCGAGCACGTGTTGATTTAGAAGAGGGCTCAACATGGAGTGATGGAGCAGAGGAACATTAGAAACATAAGCTTCATATAAACCAGCAGCAGAGGCAGCTCGGCGGTGCAGCAAGACAGGGATTTTCAGCTTGATTAGGTTTTCATCCTGAAGCAAAGGGATGAATTATTTATTGTCCAACTTGACTATGAGTGTGTGAGAGTACACGGATGATTGTGTGTTTGTGTGTGCATATGCGCATTCGTGATGGATGAAAAAGCCCAGTCGAAGTAAATAGTTAAAACCATTCTACCTTCCTCTTGATGCAGAAAAATAACAACCCTCAGGGTCAGAGTGCAACATTCCCAAAAGTGAAATTCCAGCAATTATTCACGGGAGATCCACGGTGGATGCTCAGGGCAACATGTCCGCACCCTTGAGTGGGCAGAGGTAACTGACAGGCCCATTATAAAAAGGCCCACGTGACAGATAAATATTTCAAACACAAATAAATAAAGGATGCCCAACGTTTTCCTTCTGAATGACTTTTCACAGCTGGATGCCCACAGCTGCTTGCCCTGGGATCCACTGGCGGCACTTTTTACCCCTCCCTCTCCATCATCCCAATATCTATTCCACCTCTGGTTCCATGAGATACCCCAAACAGGCCGCAAAACCCTCACTGATGTTTCTCTACACCCCCCCGCACACACACATACACACCAGGGCACCTCCCCTCCTGCTCACCCACCCCTGAGCCTCTCCTGGCAGAGGTAGGCAGGTGAAGGCACTGCTCCATTTCTGCGTACAAAGAAGCAATTAATCTATGTGTATGAGACAAGTTGTCTAGGAAGGCCTTCTCATTGTGTTTGTGGATCGCTTCCTGTCAAGCTAACTCAAAAATTCAGGGACTATTGTTGCCAGGTAATTACTATTGTGTGTTGAATGCATGTTGAGAATTGTAATGGCTCACTTTTGTGTGAGTGTGTGTTCTTTTGTGTTTTTGTGCGTTTGCTGCTCATACGGTAGTGAAAGTTTGCCTAGAATCTCCTCACATCATTTCCAAAGGAATAGTTCCTTGCAATTTATTAGGACTACATGACATCCATGTGGGGAGTAATGTGATATTTGAATCGAGAGAAATTACAACATGTCTGTTAGTTCACACTCCCTTGTTCATAATAAAAAAGATGGACATGAAATGACTGGATAAATGAGTTAAAGCAAAGATATAACATATTATTTGTATGAGCTGATATATAAAATATTGTAAAACATATACCGAATGGGGCAAATGAGGGTGGAGGCAGGTGTGGGTGTTTTATGTTTTATATTACTTCTAACCTACAAAGCCCTCAACAACCTAGTTCCATCTTATATTACAGATTGTATTGTTCCATATTTTCCTAACAGAGAACTTCACTCTCAGACTGCAGGTTCACTTGTGGTTCCTAGAGTTCCAAGAGCAGAATAGGAGGAAGATCTTTCAGTTATCAGGCTCCTCTCTTGTTGAATCAACCTCCAGTTTAGATCCATAAGGTTGACACATTGTCCAGTTTTAAGACTGGGCTTAAGTTTTCATTTTTTTAAAAATCATATAGATAGGGTTGGCTTGTTATGCTGACATAATACATACTATATCATATAAAATATATATATTTAAAATATAATAAAATACTAAAAACAAGAACATGTCTGCATTGGTTTTTGCCAGGAACTCATCAGATGTTTGAAGCCACTTAGAGAGGTCAAGGTCATGAGCTTCATATCTTTTTGCAAGGTGTTCCAGGAAACAGAAGTGGAGTAGAAGGCCCTTTTGCTTAGTTCAGTCTGCACTGAGGGAACACTGCATGTAATAATGTCCTGAGAGCGCATACTGTATTTCGATCTTAACATGTGATTCTCAACCTGCCATTGAGCAGCTGTTCCTCCTTCCTGTTCCTCTCAAACCCAGCTGGTCAAAGCAGATGGCCGCTTGTCCTGAGCCTGAGTCTACTAAAGGTTTCTTCCTCATGAGGGAGTTTTTC
Source organism: Hypsolebias martinsi (assembly GCA_031762355.1). Taxonomy (NCBI): domain Eukaryota; kingdom Metazoa; phylum Chordata; class Actinopteri; order Cyprinodontiformes; family Rivulidae; genus Hypsolebias; species Hypsolebias martinsi. The sequence goes on along the minus strand of JARVGQ010000759.1, from coordinate 21,954,527 downwards.
CTTTCCACAGTTGCCTTTATGCTTGCTCAAGGTGAAAGTTTGTGATGAAGTTGGACTCAAACCATTCTGTCTGCTCCTCATATAATTAATGTTA
>JARVGQ010000759.1:21905229-21919484 GCA_031762355.1 Hypsolebias martinsi | reverse complement strand
CCATTCTTTTTTCGACTTACGGCCAAAATCCGGACTTACGTTTGCCACGTGTAATGAGTTCCGACTTAAGTTCAATTCGAGTTAAGTTTGGCCCATAGGAACGGAACTCGAACGTAACTCGAGGACTACCTGTATTCTCAAGACCAAATGTGCTCGTGGAGACATTGCCCTGTCATGCTCAACTTTCCTTTAGAGTCTGTTTGGTGAAGCTTTAAAATCTCCCTGAATGTCCTGTGGGTATTTGTCAACCCTGCACATATGCTAATCAGTCACCATTTCCTATTGCCTCTTTTATTACTTTTCAATTAATTTTAGGTAATTTTGCAGGGCTGATATTACTCCTTATGGGGGACATTTATGTAGAAACAGCACCTGTGTGTGTCTGTTTGTGTGTGTGTGTGTGTGTGGGTGCATGTGTGTGCATGCAATAATTCCAGATCATGAGTGACTTGGATTTATTGGCACATACCAATTTGGCTTTAATGAGATCACACACCTCCAGGTAGGTGCTGCTTCATCCCCTGCTCAACTTGGGGTTCTCCCTCCATCTCTTCATTTGTCTGCTCTTATTACCATTTCATACACCTCCACCCCACCCATCTTCTCTCTGGCTCAGCCAACACTGCTGCCTCCCCCATTTGATGAAAAACCAGAAAGGCTTTGTGAGGTTCATTAAGTCAGCATAGGAAATGTATTAAATAGCAGAATGGGGCTGGGAGCTATTGAGTGTTGACATAACCTTTCTTTTTTTTTTCTATGCCGCGAGACTTCATATGGAAAATGTGTGCATTACTCAGTCTCGTTAATAAGCAGTTGGATCAGTCAGAACAAGATCAGATGAAGGATTTGGCTTGCTTTTTTCCCCCCTAAATAACATTTGTAATTGTCTTAAAAGGGTGAGTGTCATTGACTGCATGCAGGTAAATGTTTTATTTTATTTTATTTTTATTACTGCCATTGGGTCAAATGGTAAGTCTACAAATTGTAGGAGTTTGCCAGTTTCGTCATGACCTCCTGTTACGTTTACACGTTCTATTTGGCAGGTTTTATCCAAGGAACTTGGACACTAAAACCAAATGTAGGAGAAATAAATTTGCCATTAAATCAGACCGTTAGCGGCTTTAAAACAATTAACCATGTTACAATAAGTCCAACAATCCACTGTATAAAAATGTCTTATAGTGTTGGCTTGTCAAACATGTTAGAGGGAAGGGCAGTGTGGTTGGTGTGCTGTTACAGTTAGTGTTCATTTCTGCCTTTTTCAGTAAGATCTGCACTGACTGCTGCACATGCATAATGCATGAGTGTGTCCATATGCACTTGGGCCATCATGCCTGCCCTTGTAGAAACGTATCAAGCGCTAAAATAATTACATTTAACTTTGTCTGCCTCCTTTATGTGCACATTTGCCTGTGATGATTGTTTAAGCTCAGTTAATTTTCATCAGTTGTTATTAGAGAGGGTTTTTTTTTATGGTGCACGCGGGGATCTCTTTTTTTAGACGTTCCTCCTTAGAAAGTACAAATGATTTATGTGTAAAATGTTTCTTAGTGTCAGGATTAAGGTACAAATTTGGAATACAGAAAATACTGTGCTTTGTAAAGATGACTCTCAGCTTGAACTTGTATTTTTTTTTATTTTATTACTGTTGTTATTATTCCCTTATTAGTTATAGACCAAAATATATATTCAGATTTTACAAAATAGATTTTACAACTTTTCAAAAATTAACTGTTTGTTTATTTAGTTAATATCATGCTACCACCCTTTTAAGCTCATGGAAGTGATTTTATTTTTTATTTTCACCACTCCCAACTCTTATCTTAACACATATGTGTCAAACTCAAGGTCAGAGGGCCAAATGTGGCCCTCCACATTTTGTCTGGCCCCCAAGATGATATATGAAACGTCAAATATTTCTATCTCTTGCATTTTTTTAAGTAATCTTTGATTATGTTTGTCAAAAGCACTACAGATAATGTCAAATGAGACCAGTCAAACTCTTGTTGACAAACCTGAGACCAAGAAAAGATCTTGAGTTGATGTAGTTTTTTTTAATTGGCTCTTAGTTTAGAAAAAAAAAAAAAACTTTTAATTTTGACCCCCTTTTGTAACTGAGTTTGACACTCCTGCCTTAACAGATTATTTGAGATTTGATTTGTTAATTCAACAGTAAAAGTGTGTTAAACACAAAACTATTCTGAAGTAGATAAATATATCCTTTAGTAAGAAACAAATAAAGTTCAAGACTTTTTGAGGATGGATGCTTGTCAGACGCAATGAACCAACGTTTGAACCAAACTTTTAGTATCTGAACACCAAATTGTTTAAAATGTGTCCAATTTGAACCAACAAATTTGTGACGATGTGCTGGAATCACATTTTGTAAACAATCTAAGCGCATACAGTTTGATAATGCACAAAATAATGAAGTCTCTAGTTGATTGTCAGAAACAACGAACAGTCTGAAGCAAAGGTGTGAGCTTAAGAAAAAAGTGATTTGTTTAAACATGACTCTTCCAAGAGGGTGGACCACGGGCTTTCTGTCCACTTCATCTCTATGACAAATCTCTGATGGGGGAGAACTCCATCCACCACACGTGGTTCTTTAGCGCCCCTCGGAGAGAGAGCCAGTAATCGCAGATGGCTCTCCTGGGGAGCGCGCGCGCAATTCATCAGTCAGGGAAAGTCAGGACACTGCTAGATCTGGCTTAAGGTTTCATTCTTGACAAACCGCTGCAGACAGACACAGGCAGATCATATGACTCAGTGGAACTGATCATTACTGCCACTTTCAATACAAATAAATGCAGCCTATTGGGGAAATAAATACCCCTTCTCCTCCTCCTCCTCCTCCTCCTCCTCCTCCTCCTCCTCCTCCTTCTCGCCTGTCCCAGCTCCACTCGAGGAGAGAAGGAACAGCTTGGTGATGTTTAGGGGAAGAGAGTGAGCTGCAGATGTAATAAAGCTTTAAAACACATTTTTAGTTTCATTCACTGTGAGGCAGCATCACTCCGCGCCCATCTTTCAAACAAGCATAATTCAATTAAAATGCAATTCTCCTCGCCCCCATGCGCGGATATTTAATTAGACTGGGGAGCACAACTTGCAACGTATTGCATTTATTATATACTGATTTATTTTATTATTATTAGTTTGCATTGCTTTTCGGATTTCACCTCTGAGGCATATTTCCACTGCGTCGCTCGCTGGTTAAACAAGGGCATGTATCCATTTGTTAATTGATACAATTACGCATTACGCGCAATGGTCACGTAGGTCTCCAGGCGCGCATCAATCACTTTTCTATTGACCTGCCAAAAACGCTTCTAACAGTTCCTGCTGGGACTGCCCCTCTCTCTCTAACAGAGAAAGATAGAATCATCATCATCATCATCATCATTAACTCCGGGGTGGACGTCTGGCCATAAAAGGCAGAGGCGCACAGAAATTGGGATTAAATGAACAAACAAAAAAATGCATGCACTAACTCCAGTTGTTGTTTTCATGCGTGTCAAATTAAATAAAGACACACTGAACATCTGTTTTGAAGGGAAGATACAGGAAGCTGAGTGTTTCTTTTTTCTTTTTTTTTTCTGTGGTGTATAAAACAAAACTAAGGGGAAAATATCAGATTAATTAAATTTACAGTTAAAATAGTTTAAACAGAGACAACAAAACTGCACATAAAAAAAAGAAGTACAGTGCACCTCAAGGAAAGCCTGCGCTGGATGTGATTGGCATAGACATTATTCCATCCTTGGTACCCTGCCGTTCCGGGATTACAGTGACGTCACGCTGATACCCCTTGCATGGGTGAATGCTAAAGAACTATAGAGCCACAAATAATAGCACAAGCAGAGTCCATATCTTGGAAGACTTACTTATCCTTTAAGCCTCCTTCAGCCAACATAACATTTTTTTTTTCATTTAATGACGCTTAAATTCTTTTTTTTTTTTTTTTTTTATCGGATTCAAAAAGGGGGATTATTCACTCATATAAAACAATCTGCAGCTGGTGCCATCCTAAAGTCTCCCTCCTTTGAGTGAAGTCATCTATTATTGAGCGCAAGGCCGTGCGTGGAAATGTGTGGAAGACGATGGATCTGAAGTAGATTTGGTTGCAATCGATCCAGGGTGAAGAATATTCCTGATGGTAACAAAGGAAGCAGCGATGTCTTTCTCGCAGTTTGGATACCCTTACAATGCAACTTCACAGGTAAGACTCTGCTTTTTATTTAGTTTGTGTCCAAACTAATGCGTTTTTGCAGAATTTCTTTAATTCTGGTTATCAGAAGACTTGTCCTTAACTCGAAACTATGATACCTGTACAGTAATTGAATTAGCACTGACAGCAGTTTTTTTTTATTTATTTTTTTTTTGCGCTTTGCTCTTCTTGTTGAACCAAATATTGACACACACACACACACACACACACTCACACACGCACGTGTCCAATTACACTGAATAATGAATGAACTCACGTGCTTTTCTGATGACAATAGGGATGAATGTCACCTACTGAATACACTTGGGACAGTTATAAATGATTTGTATCTTAAAAAAAAAATCATATAACCAGGGAGAAGTGATTCAGCTCGTTTTATTGTTTTAAATGCAGATTATTTTATGATTCATATTCAGAAACTGTTTGAAGTTTGAAGAAGTTCAGATCGATGAGGGGACAAAAGTTGTTGCTCTTTAAACAAAAGTTATCCACCAAGTTTCTGCTGAATCTTATTTTACCCTTCAGCAGAATGAGTGTGAAATGTTGATCATTTGAATCAGAGGTGAAGAAACTTTTCTTCTTTTGTGTTGCAATTATAGTTTGATAGGGGGAAACAAATGGAGCATTTTACTTTTGGCGCAAGAATTACGCACAACATTTTATCCTTTTATTCCCATCTGACATAGGCTATCCGACATATAATGTAAAGGTTGTCCTGAAAGGTGACTTACCTTAAACTAATGCATGTGAAACCTTAATAGTGAGACATTTATTCATGATAACAAGCCAAATAAAGCAAAGTGCATTTAGGATTTTAAAAACTTGCCAATAAAAAAAAAAAAAAAAGTATTTCTTTTATAGCGCACACAGAGCTGTCACAGACACCCACAGAGCTGAATGACCATCTCTGTCCACGATTCTCTTCATGCAGTTTTTCGTGTCGGCAAACCCCAGTTCCACTTGCTGCGATTCGATTTCCAGGTCGGTGTCTGACGGGACGGGCGGCTCTCAGCCCGCCGCCTCCTTCTACTGCGCGCCCTACGAGAACCGGCTGCTGGCGAGCAGCCGCACGGAGCTGAACGCAGCGCTGGGCATGTACAGCTCTCCGTACGCAGCGGCGGCCACAGCCAGCCAGAACTACGCCAACTACTTCCCCTACAGCACCGACCCATCCGCGATCTACTCCTCTCTGGTGGGCTTCCCTGATGCGCACAAAAGTGGGGGGAGGAAAAAAAAAAAAAAAACAGGGGAGGGATGGGAGGGTTGATCGATCAGGCAGCGTTTATCAATTTGTCCCTGCAAACACAAGTGGCTTGACAAGCCATGTCACCCAGTTGTCAGTCTTAGCACATCCTGCATTATTACAGAAAATAAATTATGATAATAATAATAATATAAGAAAAAAGTCTACACACGTGGATTTAGCTCACCTAATTCAGCCATAGCCCTCATCATTCTGTGGAAGTTACTGTTAGACTTTGACTAAAGTCAAAATAACTGGGAGCTGATAAAGTACAGCTGTAACCATACTTTTTAGACACATGTTTTTTTTTGTAAATTTAATGCCACAAAATAATATGGGAAAGATCTAATATGGCACAGTTTTGGGCAATGTTGCATTTGATGTTGTAAAACTTGGAACGTTCATCCATTTAGTACAACAAATCATAGCTGAAATACCTGTTTATGTGGATGATTCACTTGACTTTTAAAATGATCACTACTATAATAAATAAAAAGTCTTTATGAGATCAATTCTGAAAATGAAGAAATAATTTTAAACTTAAAGTATCTTTTTTTTTTTTTTTTTTTTTTTTTTTTTGCAGAACCCACAATATGACATTAAGGACAGCACAGGCACTTTACACTCTGGCATTACTCAAACGGCTGCTTACTATCCCTACGATCATTGTCTGGGACAGTACCAATATGACAGGTAAGCTGATCATTTATTTTTTGCTGTTTGCATGATTTTTAATTACAAGTTGTACACAATCACTAAAAGTGGAAAACTGACTCTTCCACTCTAAGGGGATTTGCCAAATTTTCTCTAGAGTTCAAGGTGTAAACCTAAAACACCAGAATGAAACGGAACATTTCACTCCGCTCTGACTGAAAGTGTGTCATGTTGCAGATACGGGACAGTGGACTTTAATGGCACGGCTCGGAGAAAGAACGCCACACGCGAGACCACCAGCACTTTGAAAACATGGCTGTATGAGCATCGCAAGAACCCCTATCCCACCAAGGGAGAAAAAATTATGCTGGCCATCATCACTAAAATGACCCTCACCCAGGTGTCAACGTGGTTTGCTAATGCCAGGAGGAGGCTAAAGAAGGAGAATAAGATGACTTGGTCCCCGAAGAATAAGGCTAACGACGACCGGAAGGAGGATCTTAACAAGAGTGACCCAGACTGTGTCACCAAAGGTCTGTCCACTTTGTCAGAAGAAAGTCTATTATTTTTACTTGAAGTAAAATTAAGAAGAAAAAAAAAAAGTTTTATGAATTAATAGGAATTATTTTCATTCAGGTTCCCTTGATTGCAAGGAGGAGAAGGATCTGCACTTGAGTGACTTGGAGGACATGGACGAGGACGACTGCGACAAGTTGGACAGCGACTGCGAAAAGGGGGCAGCCGATGAGCAGGACCTCCAAAGAGCCATGGCGGTGTCCGAAGCTCCTCAAAAAAGAGACTGCAGCTCCGAGCTGCACCTGAGTTTGAACAACAGCTTCCACTCATTCCCCTGCACAATCAAAGGTGTCACCACCCTCCCCCCTCTCCCATCCGATTTCCTGGATCCTGCTGTGTCCAAGACATCCGCTTTGTCCAGCCCGTCAGCTGGAACAGTGTCCCTGTCTCATTTCGAAGCATCAGACAAGCCAAGGATTTGGTCTCTCGCTCGTACAGCGGCTTCCGGGGTCATACTGAGCCCCCAGCATCATGACTTAGAGATGAGGACAGGAAGCTTAACTGGAGACTGCCAGCTACAGAGCACCAGACTTTCTGGGGCTCCCCATGTACAGTGTGGGACAAGCGGCCTCCATGATTCTGGCAGCACTGAGAGTTCATTCTCTGAAGGCTCGTCCTTGCACTCCAAAGTTTATAGCACAAGCAACTACAATCACAAGGGCCTTCATCTTCACAGTTCATCCTACACCGCTGTCCCAGACGCATGTCAGTACCCCAGTCTTGAAGGTATGACAGTCTCTAAATTTAGGTTTTCATCAGTTCATTCTGAAGCATAGACAATAGCTGTTGACCATTAATGCAAAAGTGTTTTATTGTGTAACTGGAAACAAAATAAATATTGTAAATGCTCAGATGAAAAAACTTTCTACCAACTTGACCTTGACACGGTTCTCTTGAAATGTGCTTTTATTTGGGTCTGCAGCATTCTCTGGAGGCAAAGTGGAGATTCAGTCGACTGACCTCAGTGAGGCCTGTGGGACTGTGCAGGATGACAAGGTCACTGCATTCAGACCAGTCATGAAGAGGTGAAGCAGGTGAGGGTCTGCACTGACCTGGAAGAAGCACACACACATTCACACATACACACGAAGCAGGACAATTTGCAAGGGAAAAAAAAGGGCTTAGTAAGAGCTTATCCATTTGCATTTTATTTAAATTAGCTGTTCTAAAATTGGTTATTGCGAAGCCACTAATGCACAAAATGTCACAAAACGTATTCCAGAACAGCATTTTAAAATACCATATTTTTCTGACTATAAAGTGCACCGGATTATAAGACGCAATATCAAAATCAAACTTTATTCCACTCATTCACCATAACCACATAAAAGTGGTTCTCTGTTAGTAAGCACTAGCAGAATTAATGCATAAAGCAGACCTGATTGCAATGCTTACTGTTGATTTTTGAGAAAATTAAATGAATTTAAGTGTGCCTTATAGCCCCCCCCCCCCCAAAAAAAAAAATATGGTATGTAAGTAAATGTTTGTTTTCTGTTTCAACAAACCATGTCTAACTACGCACAAGTTTTTAGTCTTTTAACCTGTTTATTTTGTGTGTCCCTGTCTTCTGATTTCCTCATAGGTATAACTGAAGTTTGAATAACAATAAAAACGAGACATTTCTTATGCACTAAAGGACACAATGACCCAACTGCTGCCTCAGTCTGACACAGAAGGACTTTACTTGGCGATGCTGCAGTGAAATATGTCAAACTGCTGGACTGGACTGTCATTTTGCACAACATTGAATTTTATAGTAAAAATGACTTTATGCAAATCAAACAAAAAAGAAAGGGAAAAAAGGAACAAACAAAAACATAATTCCAAATGCTAAATATTGGCCCAACTCTGTGTATGACAATTGTGGAGTGTGATTTTTAATTATTTATCTGTGTATTTATTATTTTACGTCAACTATTTGAATATTATTTATTGTGCTTATTGATTGCATTTGTATTACCTTTATGTCATTTTAAAATTGCTTTTTATTAGTGTGTTTCTGTGTTATTTTACTTAATGTCAAACAGGGATTCTTGCTAGACTTCTAGCTGACTATAAAGGACTGGATCCGCAATTTTTTTGCGCGTAACATTAGATGTTTGTCATCGTGTTAAACTGTGAAACCCACTCCTTTACCCCAGTGTTTGCAGAATGTTTTCTAATACATCTGTGTTTTTTTTTTTTTCCCAAGAGCATTTGGTGCCATGTTATTTATAGAGCAAAAACCAGCTGGTTATAAAACATTTGCAGATGTGTGCTTGATCAAAGTTTCTTATCTGGACTGTAAAGAAACTGATGCAGCTCTGATGGGAGGTCATAATTCAAAGTAGAGACGTGAGTGAAATCCACAAGTCGTGGAAGAAAAGGGGACATCCGCTCTCTATTGTCGGCATCTAATCAGAAGTGGCATCAAACACTTTGTTGCTCTTCGGGCCGAGTAGCGGGGGCAGGGAGGGAGGATGAATGCAGCTTTTGTCCCCTGTGTAGTGAGCTGCTGCACTAACTTAATATTGTGTTAATTTAAAAGGTCATTTGTAGGATCAAACCCAGCAGAGAGGTTCACATGGCCCTTCAGAGGCCCTTTGATATGGCTGTTTTGCTTTTGGACTATCTTGTTATGAGCATAACTCTTCCCCTCCTGCAGACAGATGCAATCAGATGATCACTGTAGTAGATGATCCGTGTTGACACACCAAGCAAATATATAATAAATTAAATCAAATACTTCCAAATGAGGGGTGTAAAGTATTAATTGCTCTTGGGGTATTGATTATGATGAACTATTTGACAACTTTCCAAAAAAATATATATTAAACTTGATGATCTGAACTATTTGATTTACAACGTTTTTGCAGAAGTTGCAGATTTTTCACCAAAAACATGATGCAGAAGTAACCGCAAAAATAAATTTTTAATGCTATCAGACATGTCCTAATTTCCTTTTTAACCTTCTGTCACTAAGTTAAGCCTCAACATCAGCCCATATTAAGATTCTGAGTAAATTTGAATCCAGACTTGCAAACAGCCCCACTTAAATGTCAGTTCGGCTCACATCAGAGGAATTATGCTTATACAGTATATAAATAAATAAATTAATTAAAAAATATATATTTTCAGGGCAGATCCGGCTCAGTTCTGGGGTGCTGCTGGTCCTCTTGTGCACCCTTGGCCAACGAGGGAGCTGCCAGGAAATGCACAAAGTCTGGCACATTAATTCAGAAGCATTTATGCAGTGATAAAGGTCAGGAACATTAATGTGGGCCTGTTCTGAAATTTTCTTCCAGTTCTGTCCCGCCTGCATTTATATGAAACCCAAAAACTAATTCATATGAAGTGAATGGCAATTTTATTACAAGACAGATACAAAAAGGCTATTTTAATACAATTATCCAAATCTCAAATATTGACCCATTAGTAGCACTAAAGTGGTGGTGAAAAACCATTTACATGCTCACAGAAAGTTACCTGGTCATTATGATGGCATTATCAAACTCAAGTCTGAACAAACACACAGGGTGTAATGAAATCACCATGGCAACAATTGCTTAAAAAAGTGTGGGAAGAAGAAGTAATATCTGACTCTATTGAGGCAGATGTGATATAAGGCTTGATCTGGACAAGCTGGTAACCATTTCAGCAATATTCACCCATGACTCCTGAATGCCCCACATTAAAATGTTGGGGTGGTATCAAATATTCAACACTAATTTTGATTAAATGGCAGGCTGTCAAGAAAAGCTGCCTTATGCTGTTGAAGGTAATGATGCATGTGCAATGGGATTTTACCACCATGTCCATGTTGCCTCAGGGAAAGCAAAAGCTATAATAATGGCTGTGATGGGCTCATATAGCAGCGTGTTCCTGGATCAGCTAACAAGTCAATTAAAATGTCCAATACACCGTGTTTTATAAGGAGGATGGACCATCTATGAGGCTACAGCAGCTACACAAGCAGAAGTTGAAGTCTTTATTTTAAGCATCAGTGTAGTAGTAAGAAAATGATTTGTTTAAAAAGAGTGAACAAAATCCCTGACAGTGGATGTAAGCATCAGTAAATAGGCATTTGTTGTTGCCGGATGGAGACGGGGTGGGAGGGGGCTAGCACAAGATTTGTTATTTGTCTGACATGTTTTAATCTAAGGCGAGACATGAAATCTGTGACAAACGACAATGTAACAGAAAAATAAGTTCCTTAGGTAGCCTATATGCACAACCAAATCTCCCTAATACATGCCTTTCTCTTGGTAAATTACTTTTTTTTTTTTTTTTTCATTGTAGGGAGGGAGACTGTGAGAGCATGTTTTGCATAATCCAAAACAGATTTTAGATAATCTGTGAATGAGGCACAAATATGCAAAAATGAAAGGGGAAAAAAATAAGCTACGATAAACATGAATAATTAAATTGGTTTGACAACTTTAATCTGAGACCATCCCTCATATGCATGTTTACATTCTGTCTAATCACACTCCTTACTACTCTCGCTCTCACACACACACACACACACACACACACACACACACACACACACACACACACACACACACACACACACACACACACACCACGCCCCCTTCTTAAATCACCATGCCGCACTGGTCTTTTTGGGCCAAGTTGCTGCCTGCACCATGTGCTCTTTTCAAGTCAACAGGCCAACTGACTGTCAGAAAATGACAGCTGCTATGTTGAGTCAAAGTTTGGAACACATGAGGGGAAAGGAGACAAAGACTCACAATTAAATGTAATTAAATTCAGTTTACACATTTCTAAATAGAACAATAGATTATATTCAAGACAAGTTAACTTTATTTATAAAAGCACATTAAACGCAGCAGCTGTTATTTTTATTTTTTCCCTCGGCTGCACCCTTCTCCAGGGGTCATCACAGCAAAATAGCTAGCACAAAGACTTGGCAATTGTTTTTACGTCGGATGCCCTTCCTGATGCAACCACAGATCACCAAGCTAACCCTCTGTGTGGAGCAGAGAGCTGCCATCTAGGACACCCAGGGTAGCAGATGGTGCAGGTTAAGGGCCTTGCTCAAGGGCCAAGAGAGGGGCAAATGAGGGGGGAGACAGGTGTGGTATGCTTCACCTTCACCTATACCACTCGGGCTCAGTGGTTAGCACTGTTGCCTCACAGCAAGAAGGTCCTGGGTTCAATTTCCAGTTAGACCTGGGGTCTTTCTGTGTGGAGTTTGCATGTTCTTCTCGTGCTTGCATGGATTTTCCGCGGGTTTCCTCCCACAGACCAAAAAAACATGCATGTTAGGATGCCTTCAGGTCCAGGCCTGCCTTGCAAAAAAATCGGTGATCTCAATGGGATTTACCTGGTTACATAAAGGTGACTAAATAAAGCGTGATAACTAATAAACAGGAAGTTGAACCGGCAACCTTCTGATCAATGGCCCACCTCCATGCCACCACTCCCTAAAACAGCAGCTGTTACCTTCCATCCATCATCTTTACTTACTTCTTCCTTTTCGGGTCGCGGGTGTCACTGGTGCCTATGTCCAGCCATCACTGTGCGAGAGGCGGGGTGCACCCTTACTGAAGTGCTTGTATTAGTATTTATCAGTTTTTAATGTAATATTTAACAGTATCAGTAATTTCATCTACAGTCTTGACAGTTTTAAAATTTAACTACATATTAATGCGTCGATAAGTCCTGGCAAGCTTACTGTCAAGAATGTAAACACAGACGTTCCTTCTTGAATAAATATGAAGCAATAATTCATGCATGTATCACAGTTGCAGAGAAAATAACAAACGCATTATAAAATGTGCTCTATTTATGTTGTTGTTGTTTTTGTTGTTTGTTTATTCCATTTTCTCTATCCGCTTTCATAACAAACTCGGCACCGGCCTCACAATGAGTTTGTTGTATGATGAGAAGCTAAAGGTCAATGAGGGGTTAACTCCTGACAAAGCACCGTCAAGAACATCCATCACATGTGTGCACTTTTTTTATTTATGCCCCCACCTAATGAGCATGTGCCCGCCATATAAAAGAATATGAATTATTAGACCGCTATATCAATGGCCTCTTTGTATAAGTAGGAGCCATAATAACAACAACAACACAGCAAACAATAATTTGCCCTCCGGTCTGACGAAAGAGCCAGCATGGAGGTGCCATTTGATGTGTCCCACGCTGGGCAGCTAAGGCTCATAAAACAAAGTCTTTGTACCAATGGCTCAGGGTTCACATGAGGGGGACAATATACACAGTTCATTACATTTTGTCAAAAGGCGCAATGAAATGTGTGTGGGACATTGTATCTGTGCATGTCTCTCTCCATGGAATTTCTGATTGCTGATGTTGCTACAAGGTCTCTGCTAATGAGTTTTGTCAAAGACAATTACAGACTTGGTGAAACGGACAGAGTGGGGATGAAAAGCTGGCTTTGTGCAGTTTGGGTAGATGTTGCACCGCGACCCCTGCTTCTTACTCTAACCTGCATTTGACCCCTGCTTCGTGTCCAAACATCCAGGCCTCACCTCCATCATCTGCGACGCATTGAACAGAGAGGGCTGCTCCTGCTATCGGAGGAGATTTGGAGCATGGCGTGAAGTAACGTTTGTACTGCTGCTTTCCCAGGGCCTTTTCTCTTCTAGATCTTATCCCTTTATATAGTTTGTTCTGTGTGTGCACAAGCCTGTTGCATGTGCAGGAATAAGAACCTTTGACTTAAATGACAAGGAGAGACAAATAAATGGGAAGAAAAGTTTCAAAGTCTACATTGAACTAGAGAGAAAATTAAAGCACAAAAATGCTCAAAACCAAATAAAAGGTTAAGCTGAAAAATGGTTCTTATTTGATGGATTCCAGTTGTACAATGCTTGTCTGCTGTACTGACACTGCTTGCTTACTGACCCTTAGATCAGCATCGCCAGCATCAGAGTAATCTTCTGTGCCATTTTAATGCCCTTGAATAATCCTCAGATTCTCATTTTTAATCTCATGCCCTCCTTCTGTTTTCTTCTCTTTTACGTTGGGCATCTGTTGGCTGCTGAGTCCCATTTTGGCTTTTATACAAGATATGATGTTTTATAATGTGATCACAAAGTGCTTACATTTCAAATATAACGTAAGACTAAAGTGTTAGCATGCGTTGAAGAAATGAACATTGCCCACCGACTAATGCCTGAGTTTTAAACTAAGATCAATTTAGAGATTGATTTAGAGCTGTTTTGGTCAAACCTTTGAAATAGTATGTGTAATCTCATGCAGTATTGATAACCACCTTGTAGGAAGTGTGTGGTAGCATATGCCAGTCAATGTACGTGTTGAGATTGACAACATACCAAGTTTAAGAATTTTTAAACTCGACTGTGTTATAGCCAAGGCAGCACAGAAGAACAGTGGTTGTAGCTGTTGCCTCACAGCAAAACGGTCACAACCCAGAAATGAAAAGTGCTAGACAGTGGTGGATAAAGTACGCAAACACTGTGCTTAAGTAAAAGTACAAATAAACAGACAAAAATGCACTCTAGTAAAAGTAGAAGTACCATATTAATGTTTTTACTTAAGTAAAAGTAAATAAGTACTTGC
>JARVGQ010000759.1:21631564-21641913 GCA_031762355.1 Hypsolebias martinsi | reverse complement strand
AGTAAAGTATAGATACATGAAAAATGTACTTAAGTACAGTAACAAAGTATTTGTACTTAGTTACATCCCACCACTGCAGTTTAGGAGTAAGTGGCAAACGCAGGCAGAATGAAATGAGACATCGTATAAGGGAAGATTATATATAAAAAGTAAGAGAACCAACAGAAAGAAAAAAAAGTGTGACTTTAGAGACACTGGCTGTGGCAACACAAATGATCTTTCTATGATTCATTTATCTTTCCAAATATTACATGTAGGCATTTTTAATTCACTCCAAGCAGCAGATGGATGACTTCCATATAAGGACAATAAAAAGGCCAGAATTTAAATAAATAAATAAACACATACATACCAAAATGTTAAATGTTTTAAAATAAGTTGACTTTTCAAAGTTTCAATACTGTGATATATCAACTCATCAAACTAAAAATACCTTATAACAAAGTATTATATTTGATAACTTTTTTTAAGAAGAATGAATGAATTACTTTCAATTAATGAAGAGGGTTTGATAGTTAACAGTATGTGCATGGGTTGGAGTTTCAGAGTACCGTTAAATTTGAGAAACTCAGATGGTAAATGATAAAGGGTTTAATAGTAAATGTGAAAGCAAGAATAGATTATGACCTAAAGGTATTCTCTTAAGATATGGCCATGTGCAATGCACCACTGCATTTTAAAACAGAACTGTGGGAAGAAAAACAAACACAAAATAAATTTAATCTAAGATTACATCCAAAGTCCTTCTCATTTTTTTCTAATTCAGATAATCCTTGCTTAACATACAAAGTTATGTGTTTGCCTCTGACAGTGTAAGCACAAACTCGCTGCTACAGACATTGACAACAGTCCACTACTTACAGTACATGCCCTCAAGAGTGAATGGGAGAACATGCAAACAAAAACACAGCACATTTCCCCCCTTTGCCAGGGGATAACCCCACGATGCTATAGCCTTGCAGGTTTAGCATTTATATGCTCCTTTTTGTCTACTGAACAAAAGCATTTCACTCTGCAAGATTATGGTCAGGGGCGATTAAGATCTTTACCTCACTGAAGAAGAAAAAAATGGGGTGGGGGGAGGTATGCTTTATGTAACCTCAAAAAGAAAGAACAGAAAAAAAAAGACTACAGAAGAGATAAAACAGATGAAGACCTTGATGAAAGCCACAGGCTGCACAGAGGATGGGCAATCCCGGTGCATGAACAGCATCATTGACTTCTCAGTCTTTGAATGTATCTCGTTCTCCTTGTCTCTTGTTTGTATCCACTGAAACGCCTTGCTTTTTCTTTCACCTTACAGCTTTCAAACATGAAGATAATATCCCTTGTGTGCACGTCCTTCACTCGGATCTTTCTGCAGTCAAAGCGTTATCAGTGCATGTGGCATGTGTGTGCATGTGTTGCTTGAATTTGAATGGGAGCTCAGTCTGTACTGTAGTTGAATTTGCAAAGTCTGACTGTGAAAGTGCATTTACTATTACTGCTGGCCTCTTCTCCCCACATTGAATGAATGACAGAATGAATGAATGAACGAACAAAGAATGAACAACACTAATGAACAAAATTAATAAATCAATAGATACAATTAATGGTTCTGGTTCTGTTTATCTAGGGCTCAGTGTTATAAAAAAAAAAACTTTCAGATTTTTTTTTTCTTTTCTTTTTCATGATGACACTTTGGATGATTACCAATTGTTTTGTTTAATCGTCGGAATTTGCAGGAGCGTGTATTATTGGTTCTGACAATACAGCAGAATTATGTTAGCTTCATTTAGAAAAAAAAAAATGGAAGAAAGAAAACAGGTTGTCTGTCTCTCGGCATAGCCACATTTCATTCAAACACATTTTGGCTTCTCATATTAAAAGATTTCTTAAATTAGTTGTTTATTCAGTATAGTCTCTATCACTGGTGACTGCATTCCCATTTTTCCTCTTTTTGAGGCTGAGCAAGCCATATGGCAAAGTACCCTCTTACTCCTGTGTGTTCTCCATTTTATCTCCCATCTTGCTGACACACAGACTCAGTCTTACAGGGGAAAAGTAGACTGAACCATGGGGATACTACAACTCCAGGTACAAAATGGTTTGTTGGGTGGTGGATCGGAGCAGATGTCTCTTTGTTTCACTCTGTCTGTCTCTCCCTCACTGAACTCTCTTGGTGGTGTGTGTTGAGTCAGACAAGGCAAGGGCACTACTCTGGGCACTGTGGCACTCCACATTGACTAAAATGTATTCATACAGACATTATCTTTAGAGATTAAGCATTTCTGCAGAGTCGGCAGGACAGGGTCAGAATTGGCTGGTAATGAGGAGCAGCAGCACAGGCACAGGGCAGACAATAAATCTTTCCTGTGAGCCAAAAGACCCACAAACCAACAACTCACTGAGTGGTTTGTTTTTAAAATGTGCCAAGTTGACCTTACAGGAACATTAAAGCATGTTTATGCAAAGACAGTCTGGCACATAAAGAAAAACAAGTTAAAATTAAATAAAAATGCTGCTCCTGGGTATATAACTGAGAAAAATTATAGCGCAAGACAGGATTTACTGTTATAGCTGTTCGGTTCACAATTTATTCTGGATAAAGAATTAATTAGAGCATTTAAACGTTTGCCTTACAGATAGATGCACAGACAATGAAATAATACTTAACATGAACACTTTACTTAAGGCAATCTTACTGACATCTGCAGTAAGGTGCACATTGGATCATTAGCTGAAGGCTTACAGGGGAAAAATAAAGTTGCCATCATGAGAAGCTATCTCAGCACATAAGTGCTCTGTCACACTAGAGAGGGAAAACAGAATGCTCTGTGCTTAGATATTAGGTCTACTTTTGCTCCAATCAGAGTTTAAACTGTGTCTCAGTGACAAAGAATAAAAGCTTTCAAAATAAAAGCTATCAAAATAAAAGTGGCTAATGAAAAACTACAATTTTAGTGTTGATGTTGCAAATGTTTATGGCATGTCTGGGGGTGGGGTAGAGGTAGAGCAGCCGACTTGGGACCAGAAAGTCGCAGGTTCAACTCCCAGTCATCTCTACATATTGTGGTGTCTCTGAGCAAGCGCCTAGTCCCAATTTGCTCCCTTGGCGCCTACATGGCTGCCCACTGCTCCACCTGGGTGTATCAAAGATATGATGCGTTAAATGCAGAGAACTTATTTTGCCATTATATGGGACCATACAATGATGACAATCTCATACTTCCCTTCCCAGTTGTCACTGGCAGACAGATGGTCTGCTGCATAAGTGTGAAGCACAATGCCCTCAGCAGGCAAAGACTATCACAGTTTTCTGAAGAACCAAATTAAATAAATAGCGACTAGCTTGTTTTCTTTGAGTGACCACATTTTTGCTCACCCATTATACATTCAATCTCCTTAGTGCCTGTGTTGTCTTCTTCTAATGCGAATGCCCTTCATCAAATTAGCCATGCTTTCAAACCTCATCAAAGATCCCTAGAAAGCCGGTAGCTAGTCTAGTCAGTATATGCCAAGATGAAACAAAGGATGAAGGGGACACCAAAGGAGCCCCACTGAAAACTATAATAACCTTTATTTACCACACAAACCCTCATGATTTGAGGCCAAGGTCAAACAAGCAGGCAGGAACCATCTGAGGCTTCCCATTGGCAAATGGTCAGCCTTTGATCAAACTCATCATTTCTGTCATGAAGGTGACCCATACAAGCAGACTCCAATGGCTTGCAAGTGCTTTAAGTTAGTGCTTCCTTTCACATGGTTTACTTAATCTACAGAATGAAACTGGAGGAAATCCATTCCACCGTTATGCCAGCCTTAAAAAAAACAGGTTATGGTAGATGAGCTGTTTTGCGTCTTTGTAGAGCCTGTTCCTTTTTCCGTACCTCAATATCTTTTTATGAAGTCTTATCACAAGTAGGGGCAATGCAAAAGTATCAACCACAGTGGTGTGGGCCTTCCCCGTAATCTTGTGACCATCAGGATGATCCCATGTACTGCTGTCTTCTCTTGTCCTTGGTCCCCCCTCCCCTCCCCCCTGGCTTTTCAGCAAAGGTAAAACAGGTTGACAGTCATGATAATTAAGATTTTAATCCAGGGTGAAAATGCCAATGCATGGAATACCATACTACAAAGGCAAGCTGAGGCAGGACAGAAAAAAAAAAAAAAAAGGAAAGAAAGCAGATTTGAATGTGCACTGTTCAACATGCAACAACATTTTTCCATCATCCTCACAGAGGTCAAATTGAGTTATTCCCTTTTTTTAAGAGATCAAACAGGCTTACTGGTGTCCCTTTGTTGCAAAGCTAACAGCTCACTTCAATGCCATCTACAGCCAAAATGATGAGTTAATTTCCAAACAGAAAGTGCATTTAATCGAAAGCCATGTCTGGTGTCGTAAACATGAGGAAACATATTACATGAAATGGAAGGGAAGCAACAATCAATGACTGACTAGAGGAAAAGAAGGGTGAAACTTACTTGAAGTCATTTTAATGCCTCAACTTCCTAGAAATTCTGTTGCATCTTAGCTTCAAAATGGGACAGCTTGTGACAGTTGATGTGTTTAGAGATTAAATATGAGTCTGCACCAAGGCTGATTCATTCTTCCCATTTCTCCACTTAGTTCTGAATCAGATTCACAGACTTTTCTCTATCAGTGTGTGTCCCTGTGTTCAGTATAGCCAAACCTGAGACCTTCTCAGTAATGAAGTTAGATTGAAAATACGAGCCATCCGTCCCACTGGCCTGATATCAGATCAGGCAGCAGCCAGCAAGAGAAGCAGGGGCCTATCCCATATTAGGAGGGTTCACCTACGTGGCAGGGTGTGTATGGTGGAATAAGTGGGACATCTCCCAGCAGGCTGTAAGAGCACTGGCCAATAAATGATAAAAGAGCAGGACTAGTCCCCATGCTGCCTTATTGAAGTTTACCTTTGTACATTCCCAATTTGCCATTCCTGCATTTTTTTCCAACTTATAACATCTCCTATCTGAAAGTCTGGGGACTACCAGACATACTGTATCTAGAACAAATTTTGCCTGCCTTGCCTTCTGCAAAAAAGTCTGTAATATGTCTGTTAAACACTTTTCTGAAGACTAAAACACTCTTACATGAGTTGTAAAGGTCAGTCAACTAGACAGACACACATTTCCAAAGTATTTGGGATGAGAAATTGATGGAAAGTCTGACTCAGACAACTTTAGCCCCCTTGGAGTCACTTTGGAGGCCCTTTAAGATTAAAGGGCCCAGATCTTTAATCACTGTAGATCAACTATTTTTATACCATAGCTTCTTGCAGATGCAACAGCTTCCTCCTTTTGCTGGGATGAGCAAAACGTTTAATTAGACTGTTATTAAGCTTTTATACCTCTGGGACATGCTCATGGAGGACTTTAAGTATGGCACGGGAATGGGATAAAATTGAATGAATTGCTGTAGTTTGAACATTCACTGCAGACAAAGTGCTTGGTGCACAACTGTTAGTAAAATTAACATTATTTTCCTTAAGCAACTTTTTATCTTGACAGTCAGTAAAGAGAATGTTTAACTGGTAAAACTTAAAACAACGCAGCCATTTCCATATCCCATAATGACAACCAGCGTATCCATTCTGAAAAGCAAAGTGCACACACATAAACACAGAGCATTAGCTTCATGTTTTTGATCATAATAAAAAGCAGAAACTAAAGATGAATGAATTTGGTGCCAGAAAGTGCTAATGTAAGTACACATCCCCTCTGCTTGATTAGAGCTGAGCAAACATGTCTGATAATACACTGACCCATCCAGCTGACCTGAAAAACTTTAATTATATTTGCTCTGATTCCCAAACATAAGCACTTTAACTTTACTTGGATATGCAAATCTGACCTCACACCAGCACCTACAAGACAACTTCCCTGTGATGTGTGTTTAGCTGCTTGGTACAGCTCAGTACCTTTCCATTTAATATGCTGCCAAGTTAATCAACGCTGGTTGAAACCTGAGAGATCACAGGCATTTTAGCTCCCGATGTGCCTTGTGTTCCTCAAAGGCAGTGGCTGCTGGATCTCCTGTGTTCATTACGGAGAAAAAGAGCTTACTTTAATCAGCCTGGGAGTCACTCATCATAAGGACGCGCTACCACACACACACACGCACACACACACACAAATACATGTAATGAGCCTGAACATTTGCATAGTGGGTTAGCCAAACAATTGCATCCAAGCATAGAGGACAAAAACAAACGTTCCATTTGTGATCTTATAAAACATTTCCATTTACAGCAGCAGAGAACAGGTAGAAGGCTTTAAAAAAACCCAGCCAAACAGCCCAAGTACAGCACAAGACCCTATAGGAAATGTGTGAACAGAGCATTTTACAAACGGTTTTTACGCACACACAGTCGCCACATAAGTAAAGTATGTAAGCTGTCCTAGCCATTGAATTTATGACAGGCTGAAAGAATGAGATTTGGTGACGGGACATGTTTAGGACTGTATAAATATTGGACATTCGTGTTGAAACGTTTGTCAGTTGGATGTAGTTAAATATATACATCTGTATAATAGGGCGTGTATTGTGTCACTTTGAAAGTTTGTCTCTTAAGGTGACTGTGTGGGTGTTTGTGGAGTGCATGGGTTTGTGCATGAATGCATGCCAATCTCTTTGGCTTGTAGACAGGCGTACACAGATTTAATCACTCCCCAGGCAGAGTGTGGAGGAGGAAGAGGGGCTGTGAGGCAGATAGGAACAGACAAACGCGACAAGGCGAAAGAAGGAGGCAGCGGGCTCGGCCCATATCCCAGCACTGCTGCATAATAAATACAATCTTGTAAACATAACTGTTAAGCCTATGTACACCTGAAGAAACACAATGATGCACTGTTTATGCACTTTAATGTTGCAGATCCTCAGCTATCCATCTATGTGTTTTCTTTACTTGATTGGTCCCATAAAGGTTCACAGGATCTGGTGCCTATCTCAAACGCTCAATGGAAGAGAGGGGGTCTACACCCTGCAGACTCCACCTATCTATCACAGGGCCACATAGTGACAAACAACATGGACAACTGTCCACCTCTCCCCCCCCCCCCATTTAACTTCTGAGTAGCCAATTAACTTAACATGCATGTATTATGTTGTTTGTTTGTTTTCCATATAACATTGCCTTGGTATAATTGTAGCTTTTTGTATCCCAGATGTGCACAGTGTATACATGTAGCCATAGCCTGAGGTCACTGATGCAGAACAGATTGGTGATAGGCCTGGTTATATAATCTCATCACACCTAACTCAATAAGGTAAAGGCCAGTCTGTCCCCTGTAGACTGCTGTCCCTGCTTTGACCTGCTGTGAGATGAACCGTGGCATCAAAACCTCTCTTTTCTGGCACAAGAAGAGATTTTAACTGTTCTATTTGCATGCATTAATAGCTAGTTATGAGACTAAAGTAAATGTATTTGTTAGATATATTTCTAATATAGCAGTATCTACTTTTAATTACTGTATAATAATGTTGTCTGGATCTGAATTAATATACTGTGTATCTAAGGACAATTGATGTTGCAGGGTTTTTTGTGTATGCATTAGTGAATATTGCAACAAGACTACATCTTCGGAGTTGTCTGTTTGCTTGTATTGATACAATTTATTGTGTTAGTGTAAAACTAATGCTATTGCATGCTGTTTTTTTATACATCTTTCAAGTACAGTTGGAGCCCTGATTGTTCCTTCAAACTAAAGTTTTGGATGATACAGCTTCTGCTCTTAAATGCACTGAGACAAAAAAAAAAAAAAAAAAAAAGAGAAAATGTGAGGAGCTGCAAGTCTTTTTAAAAGTTCTGCATGACAATAAAAGTGGTCCAACAAAGTTTTTTATCAAACACCGTCTCCCACAACAATCACCACTGTCATTTAGCTTCTGCAGTTTGCTTTGAGACAGCGCTCATTGTGGCACTGCCTGAATGTCGTCTGAAGTGTCAACCGTGTGTTTGTTTAATGAGCTTGGCTGTTTGTGACTGCTTCAGGCTTCCTTTTTATGAGCCTACAGTGATACAACTCATCGTATGGTGTCCAAATGTTGTCCTTTAATCATTGTTGTGTCTTATGGAAGTTGAGAACTGCCATTATCTCTAATATTAAATTTACTGTGATTTTTGTTTTCAGTATCATAAATTAACAGAATAGGTGAGCTACTTTTATCTTGTTATCACAAGAAAATAAGCTTTGTTTTCTCAAAATAATACAAACAAAGATTGTTGTACTTTGAGTTAAGTTTCTATTGTGTTCCACCCTGTTTCATCATTTAATATTATGGTTTTGACACCAGGTATCTATAACAGCAATGGCTTGATCTGCGATCAATGTTCCTTTAAGTGAGATTAAAAAAAAAAAAGTTAAGTCTGGTCCTCTGGACATTCAAAAAAACAAAACAAAACAAAACAAAATTAGAGTAGAAACGTTTTGTTTTTTGTCCGAAAGACTTCTTCAGTCTGAGGTGCTGTATTCAAGATCAAGATGCTAACGTTCCATCATTAGGCTGATGGTCCTCCTTAATCATGTGAGCAGCTGGTTTTGGCTGTCAGCAGCAAACTGATTGATCCACTATGAGAAGGTGCTATTTGTAAGACTGAGCTAAATACAGCACCTCAGATAGAAGAAGACTTCCGGACGAAAGATGAAACGTTTCTACTTGTTGTTTTTGTTGTTATTGCTTTGTTTTGTTTTTTGAATGTCCAGAGGACCAGACTTAACTTTTTTTTAGATTTTTCTATCTGGATTATTGAGCATACATCAGGATATTCCTTTAAGTGACATTTTTAGCTTGAATCAGTTGGCAGCATGACTGTCCTGATTTCTGATGAAGAAGTAACCTATTTGTTTTCAATATTTGTTGTCCAATTACTTTGAGGACATTTTCTATTAAATGTTCTAATGTTTGAATTAAAGAAAAGAGCCAACAATGCCACAAAAAGAATAAAAACAAACAAATAAATAAATAAATAAATAAATAAATAAATAACCTATGTTTTCTCTTGGCTTATGTACCTTTTCATTTACTCATATTACTTGTTAATACTGTTGTGGAACATATTTGTAGTCTACTCAAAATGCTTTGAAGCAGCATTTTCCTAAATAGAAAAGTCTACAGCCTTAGTGTTTTAAGCAGTCCCATTTAAAAATACTTTTTTCCTTACTCATATAAATTATATAAAGTTTCAGTTTAGTTTTTTTTTCTGATTTTCAACAATAAATCAAGACATTAAAGAGTATCAATGATCTTTCATTCTGGACTCTAAGATTTTTATTTATGACTACTACAGTGCCAAGACTTGTGCATCATTGATGTACATCTTAAGCCACAGATGACAAACATGAGTTTCTCCTTTAGAGCAAATCTTTTTTTTTTTTTTTTTTTTTCCAAGTGCAATCTATTGTTGAGTCCCTCTGGGCTTACATACACATTCCCATATATTTTTATTTATTTTTTTATTTTTTTTTAAAGAAAAGTTCCTTGAGTAGTACTAATCCTATTATCATTAGTAATCGTAATAGTTGCCATTGGAGTTTTGAAAAAAAAAAAAAATCACTTGATTTTTACTTGACCTGATTTGGCAACAAACTCCCTTTAAAGCTTGACTTCTTATGAGCAATTTTTGTTGTGTTTACAAATATTTGCTTTCATAGAAGACTTTTATCCATGCTGCTGATTACGTATCTCATGCTGCTGTATTCATTCATATCCATCTGCTCACCACAGACTCATGTTCGGGCTGCTGTTGATACACAGTATTGTTTTACATTAGTGTTTAGCGCACATCTTAGATCTTTTATCGTACAGTTTGGCGTTCATTTAGCATATATCTTTCTGTATATCTTAGATCCTTATATACTATTTTTGGTGTAAATGGGACCCTGAGTACATAACTTTGTTCCACCTCATGTACCACATGTGATGCAAATGACAATAAACTTGACTTGAACTTGATCTTTCCTGTTTGCTGCTTTTCAGAAGTGGCTTTGTATTCACTTTCTGTGTAAAGACAAATTTCTTTGGTCGTTAGCATTCTTTTCAGGCATAACAGATGTTGTTATCTATTCTAGCCCTACATAGAATGTTTACCTCTCCATCAAGAATAATATTTTATTTAAAAATGGATTCTTCTGCCGGTTTAAGATTCAGTTTAAATAATTATGTGGCATTAGTTAAAGTGTATTTTTAGCTGCAGCCCATGATTTGTTTCTTTTTTTTTATTTATTTATTTATTTTTTTTTCAACACTGTCAATGTCTCCTATGGTTCTCTGTCTTGATTCAGTCTGTAACTGCTTTAGGTAAATGCCACTGACAATAAACACACTTGATTCATAAAATGCAATA
>JARVGQ010000759.1:21614616-21631464 GCA_031762355.1 Hypsolebias martinsi | reverse complement strand
AGTACTGTACATGTTTAAGGTACAGAATGTACGCTGGTGTTGTGTCACGTTGAAAAAAACGTGTTTAAAAAGCTGTTTACAGTTATATTTCCGGGTTACGGCCAAAATCCGGACTTAGGTTCACCAAGTGTTTTCATTTCCGGGTTACATTCAAATCGGGTTACGTTCAGTCCGTAGGAACGGAACTCAAACGTAACCCGAGGACTACCTGTATAGTTCACCTTCAGGATTTTTGAGGTAGACCATGGAAAAAATGCAGTTGTTCGTTAAAGATAATAACAAATATGTAGGTACAGATATATCAATAGAAATACAAAAACATGCATTAAGACCATGGATGAACAAGTTTTCTTTTTGTAGCATGTGAAACATGCACTCTCAACCTTTACCAAAGATGTTGCTGGCAGAGGCGCAGGTGAGACTCAGGGTGTGACAGGAAAGAAGTGGAGAGGTGAAACCAGCTGTCAGTGATGTGAAGTCTCTTCAGATCTGTCCCACACATCTGGACACTCCACAGACACACACACGAGCGTTTCTAACCACAGCCTGCACTCATCGCTGTGCTTTTCACAGAAGAACACACAGTAATGCAATATTGATCTGACAATGTAATGGGTGTGTGTGTGTGTGTGTGTGTGTGTGGGTGTGTGTGTGGTTGTGACGTATCCTGCATCGTGTAAAACTGAGTGAGAAGTTTGTTTCTGTGCGTCGCATTGTTTGTGTGACGGTTACAGCGTGAGTGTGACAGGAAGGCAGCTACGGGAGCAAGGCATTAATAAGCAAACGTTGAGGCGTTAGCTTCAGTGCTATTTCTGATGCCTCACTGTCAAAGTTTTCCTCTGCAGTGGCGGGCCTGACTGAACGGAACCCGTGGGTGGATGGGAGTGGGGCAGTGCTCTCTCCCTCTCTCATTTCACCTTTCATTCCTCTTGCTGTCTCTCGTTTTCCCTCTGTCTGCCAGTCTAACGGTCTGTAGCCATTTTCACACGTGCGCCATGGCTCTGGAAATTTCTAGACACCATGGGGCAGCATGCGAACACACAAATGAGTTCACGC
Organism: Hypsolebias martinsi; assembly: GCA_031762355.1. Taxonomy (NCBI): domain Eukaryota; kingdom Metazoa; phylum Chordata; class Actinopteri; order Cyprinodontiformes; family Rivulidae; genus Hypsolebias; species Hypsolebias martinsi. The sequence goes on along the minus strand of JARVGQ010000759.1, from coordinate 21,630,408 downwards.
CGACACCTCCGAGTAGAAAGTGTGGATGATATCAGACTAAGCTCTTTTCTGAACAGAGCACAACACTCAGACTTAACGACGAGTGAACTTTGTAAAAAAAACTTTCTCTCAACCTTCTTCATTGCAATATGATGAAATGCATTCTGAATGCTTCACATCTAAAGAAATTTCATTTAATTTTCATTTATTCATTTATTCATTTAATAATAATGAAATACAACAATTAACATATTTGTAATTGGAAAAAATATATTAAAATATAAAATGAAAGGTAGCAGATGAAGAAAATATCTTATTAAATCTGTTCCTTATTTATCTAACAAACATTCAAACAAAATTTTCTATGATTAAAAAAATAAGTAAATAACGCATTCAATTTTCAATTTATATATACAGTATTGCTCATTGAAATACATTCATTTATATTTGTTTAACAATTCAATTTTAACCAGTTTCTTAAAGCCAAGGATTGATTTGGCTTCCTTAACAATTGTCTTCAAGATTTATTTATTAATAAAAAAAAAAAAAAAAAAAAAAAAAACATTCAGTACAGAAACAACTGGACTTTATTTGGTCCAAACTTGGTCACAAATAAAGTCCAGTTGTTTCTGTATTGAACTTTTTTTTTAATCATGTCCTGGATGACTGATAATCTTCACCAGCTTATTTATTAATAATTATATGTGCAGTCATTAAAAGCCTAAACTATTTTAGAATACTATTATCCATTAAAATTATTTATTTCAGGGAGCACAGACGTGACTTTTATTATACAACATACATATTTCTGCTTATTGTCATTCAGCTGCAATAAAGCTGGGTAAAGATTTTTCCTTTGTGATTAGTAATCAATATTTCTGAAGTGTTTGTTCACACGAAACAGCTAAAGGGCAAATCATCATTCTTCAACTGTATGGAGGCAAAACCTGTAACAAAGACTGATTTTTTTCCAGAGACTTTTAAAAAGGGAAGGGGAAAAAATCTAAATTGATGCAATATATTTTCATAACGCAAATGGTTCATTGATGATTTTGAAGCTGTCAGTCAGTCCCTTAAGGTCTTTACAAAAGTAGGCCGACACAATGTAAATGGAAGAAAAGGATAAAACTAGAGGGAAGATTAACGTTCTGCATGTTCACACTGTTACTTCATTAGTTTTCCTGCAAGTTTTATTTATTTTTTTTCTGAGTCACTGTTTCTGAATCAGACTCCAAAAAAAAATAATAAATAAATAAATAAATAAATAAAAAAAGCTTCTAAAAGTGATGTATTTTAGGACATCACAAGAACCTAAAAAAAAAAAATGTTTCAACAATTGGTCCATGTTTGACCAATTTGAACCATAAAGCTGCATGCTGGATGTAGAAGTTTTAGTTTGTCTCCTGCAGCTTCAAGGCACTAAATTGCGCTAACAAGTACACATTCACCTGAGGAGCTGCAGGAGAATAAAAGGCAGTTGATGACTACCCTTTGATGCTGGTGCATTATCTGCCAATTGGTAGTTGTGTTCCTAGCCATATTACCATCCTTGTGATTTGTAAAGACTAAACTGTTATTCTCACATATTTCAGCACTAACTCCCTGGTTTCACAGCCTCCCTGTGATTCCTACAGCTGTTCCTCACCTTCCACCACTTGCCCACCGACAAATGCAACTTTCCTGGAACTCTTTCCTTTGTGATTATTGGAACCACTGGACCTTCATTCCTATGATGACCATTTCCTCCACCAGTAAGATAAAAATAATATCTTGAATCATCCTCAATGGCCTAATCCATCGTTTTCCTTGCTTTCCAGTGTTCCAGTCCCTTCCAGCCATGTTGCTGCCTTTTGATATTCACTCATTGTAACTAGACGCTGTTAATTGTTGTCTTGGAGTTGTTCTTTTTGGTCACTACAATCTGGGTACTTAGTAAATCCTTACACTGGACTGGTGTCGAATTCTGTTTAAAGTTAATTTTGCTTCAAAATTATCTCTATACATCACAGAACGACCATGGCTCTATTGTCATTATAGTACTTCTGCAATACTTTTGTGTTGTTAGAACCTCACACTAGAACATTTGTAATATTTGCAGGACAGAGACACTTGTATTTCTGCCACTCCATTCCTGTGGCACATATTAATAAACACTACTGAAAACAATGGGTTTTATGCCTGCATGACTTTTTAAATCAAATTTTCCAGCCAGCAGTTTTTTAGAAAATAATGTAAAAAAAAGAGGTTAATTTAATGCAGTGAATTGAATGAACACCACTGATACATGGATTTTACTTGTTTACAAACTAAACATAATATCAATAGTTTTAAATAGTTAATAGTTTAGGGCAGCAGTGGCTGAGTGGTTAGAGCAGTCGTCCTCCAGTGCAAGAGTTGGAAATTTAACTCCACCAGCAGGCACATGCTGAAGTATCCCTGGGCAATGCACTGAACCCGTTATTGCATCTGATGTGTGTCCCATCAGTGTATGAATGTGATCTAAAGCACTGATTACTCTTTGTAGAGATATAGTAGAGTGCTGTATAAATGGGTAAATGAAGGCACATATTGTAGTGTAAAGTGCTTTGAGTATCTTGATAAGCTAGAAAGGTGCTATGTAAGTACAGTCCATTTACCAGCCACCATTTAAACAGATCATTCACAAACTAAGTCTTCGTGCAGCTTAGTTCGCTGTGGCAATCCCTAACTCATGGAGCAGCACAAAAGAAGAAGAATTCATAAACGTTGTCCATCCCGCCTCTAAATTCTGACATACGCAGGGTTCGATCTACTTCAACAAATATGAGGGCTGCTCTGGAAATTATTTAGGAGCCTTCAACGGCATTAAGTGCTACGACGGAGCGTTAGGGCCACGCTAAGAAAAACAAATTATATTATGAGAAAAAAGTTTTTAAAAAATTACGAGAATGAAGTCATAATATTACATGAATAAAGTCGTAATATGTCCTGGGTCGGCTTGCACCTGATGTGGGCAGCATCCAATGTGAGTCACTGTGTATATGAAGTAGTCCGTGATCATTTTTGTGTCACTGTTTGTGGAATATGCCTCCATCCACATTATGTCATGACTAAATCCATCAATGCAGCCAGCAATGCCATGCAACTTAAGTTTATCATAAGAATCCATATGCCACAGTGTGTTGGGCCCCCTGCTACTCTATTGCTGACGTCAACATTCATCATTACCGCAGTTGTAATACTACTTTTTCATGTTGGAGTTTTGATAATATTACAAGTTTATTCTCATAATACTACGACTTTATTCTCATATTATTTCAAATTTATTCTTGTAATATTGCAACTTTATTATCATAATAGTATGACTTTATTGTCATACGACTTTCTTTTCGTAATACTATGATTTTATTCTAGTTCGTGATGTATTTTTTTTTCTCATTGTTGCCCTAAAGTGTCACTAGCTTTAACTTTGCAAACCAAAAAATACTTTACTGCACACATAAAAAAATGCAAGAAAGATAGGTGAAAAATAAAGAAAAGAACAGAAAGAAAAGTAAAGTGCCCTCCTCAATAAAGCAGAATTGTTCATTGCAAATGTCTTTACCGGGTTTTGTAAAGAAATAAGTTAGAGTTCTTGCGTGTGAGCCTCACTCAGCATCATATTGTATATGGGCTGACTCATTCACCCAGAAGCAGCAGCTTTTCTCACTGCGATGGACAAGGCAGACTAACTAATAGAACCACCCACACACCAAACGTACTTTTTATGATGCATCGTGTTCAGAAACAAACACACACACACACCCCTGTCTTCTGACCAGCCCACTCACCATTCGTTAGCTGCTACACGAGCGTGGTTGTCTTTTACTGTGACACAGTCAGGCTGCAGCTCACTGTATCCGCAAAGAGAGCACCGCTAAAAATACTTTATTTAAGAAACTCCTCTGATTACAGTTTGACTTTCTGTCTCCCCTTCCTCCTCCTGCCTTTAATCAGCTTGTAAACAAGTGCAAGGTCATTTTCTTCTTTAAATGAAATGGGGGCGATAAGAGGAGCATGGCGCAGTTAATCCTTTGGACACGCTGATGGAGAAGTTTGTCCGGGTGATGCTCGACTGTTAATTATGCAAGAACGCTTTTCCTTTCCTTGGTCTCTATCCCTTGATGACTCATCAAGTTATCGCCTTCCCATAATGCTTTTTTCCCCCTATCATCTTGAAGGAGAGGAAAGGAAAAGAAAAAGAAAACTGAAGATGAAAGTAGTAGTTGAGTGATCATTGAGTTTGACGTCAACTCTTGTCTGGAACAAGACTGAGACATCTTTTGAAAACTCCTAACTTCTATGAGCGATTTGAGTCTTTTTCTTCAATGAAACGCATGTTAATTAATTTAATCTTCAAAAAAACAAAGCATCATGCATTCTCTTTTTTTTTTTTTTTGTCTTGTACTCTTTCTAGCTGTTGCAGCCAAATAACCCAGTTTTGACACAAGCGAAACTTTGAAGTTTAATTGCTTGAAGAAAAGTCTTTGTATTTTCAGTGTGCAGCTTCTCACTGTGAGATAGTGATTCAGTTTTGAGTAAAAGTCTAAAAGCATCATTTTTGAAGGCCTGACAGCACCCAGGACTCATTTCCATCCTTCTCCACTATTTATCAGCCTTCTCCTCTTCCCCAGTGAAGCAGCAATGTTAACAATGCTGTCCCCACATTTACCTGTTCTGCCTCATTACAGCTAAAGAAGTGGATAAATTAGTGCAGGGGAGCGTGCACGGCTGAGTGCAACTCCACCTGTCAGCCAGGGTGAGATAGTGAATATTCTCAAATGAAGACTGGGGTGGTTGGGGTGGTTGGAGGGAAGGGTACGGTTTTGCCTTTTAAAAAAATGTACCCATTGCAGCAGGCTCTCATTCTTCCAGAGTCATTTCCTGAAAGTTCGGGTTCAATATTTTGGAATATGAATCAGATAACGATGTCTGTCACTGGCTGTAGCGTTTTCATTACTTCTCCACGCCCCACTCTGATATCTGTTTTGATCAGAGTAGTGTTTTTGTCCTAGATATTTTGTGAAATTGTAAGTTTCTTTTAATCTTACACATGCATGGCTTGAGTTTTCGCTACCTCAATGCACAAATCTACAGAACAGCCTCTACTACGATATGAATTCAAGAGCAAGAAGGGCAAGTAAGCCTGGCTTTTTAGTTTTTATTTTATTCATCTCATGAACAAGCAAAACTTTGTAGCCCTGTGGTTTTTAAAAAGCACTATTTGATTATGCCATCTGCCCCATGCCTTTGACCAGATATCTTTATGGGCTGGTTAAAGGGGCTCTTATAATCCAGCTAACGTTTGTGCCCTCTCCACGTTTGCCAGTAAAACACTGAGGCATTCCACCGTGTCCAGCCTCTGTCTTTCTAGGATTAATATTTCTCTCCAAGGTTGAAAATCCCATCAGATGGAACCAAATTAATTTCTGGAAAAAAAAAATTAAGGGCCACCAGCCAAAATAACGGGAGACAATGCAGAGTGCATCCCTCGATCGCGATTTCATTCACTCCCTGATGGATGGCCGAGCTGAGTGCAGCCGTGTAGTAAAATGCTTTCATCCCAGAGGGATAAGAAAAACAATGGCCCTTTTTAATTTCTTTTTTAAGCGGGCAGCAGAAGGAAATTGATACAGACGTAACTGATGATGAGAAAAGCAGGGGGAGACACGGAGATGTCTCACACGCAGTGTCCAGCCTTTTCTTTCTTTTCCTACTGTTTGCTTCAATGAAATATTGTTCAAAAGCTCTGATGTTTGACAAATTTGGCATGAAGGACAATAGAACACATTATTTCCTTATGAAAAAACACAAACAAACAAAAAGAAAAACAACGTGCTCAGAGAGCATGGTGTGTAGACCTGCTAGGCATGGATATTTCAGTTAGAACCTCAATGTGACGCAAAATTACCTGCAGTGTGAAGGTTAAAAGTAACGTAAAGAGCATTTTACAACATCCATCCCATCCATCTATTATTCTTACCTGCTTCTTCCTTTTTAGGTTGCGGGGGTCGCTGGTGCTGACATCCAGCTATCACTGTGCAAGAGGTGGGGGACACCGTGGACAGATTGCAAGTTCATCCCAGGGACACATAGAGACAACAACCCTTCACTTTATTGCCGAGGGACAATTTAGAGTTACCAATTAGCCTAACGTGCATGTTTTTGCTCTGTGGGAGGAAACCGGAGTATCCAGACAAAACCCACACATGCACGGAGAGAACATGCAAACGCCACCCAGAAAGTCCTCCAGCTGGGATTTGAACTAGAGCGACCTGCTCGCCGAGAGGCAGCAGCTCAACTGCACCACCGTGCTGCCCCAATCTACAACATGTAATATATTAATTGTTCATCTCAAACTCAGAAAAATACAAGCTATCTCTTTAATTAGTTGTGCATTCATTTGTATAAGTGCAACTTACATTTCCACATTGGTGAGCTAAAGTTATGGCTTATGCTGTTACTGCTAGCATCTCTCAGCCCCCTGTGAATAGCAAACGACCATCAGGGTGCTACCATTCGGCCGTTAGTCTGATGGTCCTCCTTGATCATGTGAACAGCTAGTTTTGGATGTCAATAACAAACTGGTTGATACTATGAGAAGGGGCTATTTATAAGACCGAGTTTAGTGCAGCTCCTCAAACTAAGTATTTTTGATTAAAGACAAACTATTTCAGCAATTTTTTTTTTATTTTATTTTTTTTTTTACTTTTTGCATCTGTCCAGAGGACTTGACTTAACTTTGTTAGATGTTTCTACTGGATTATCGAGCAGGCATTAGAACAGATTAAATTTTGTCGTTTGTGGTAGTTTTTTTTTTTTTTGTTAGATCCACACTTCCTGCCTATCTGAGACATATGGTACTTTAGTGGAGTCGTTAAATAAAAGAATGCTGGTTTCTTGTTCTCCCAGTGTGTGGAGACACAGACAGAGACATACTGTGAGCACACAGCAGCTCTGATGTAGTGCATGATGGAAAGAGAGAGTCAAGATCATGCATGCACTGATCCATGGCCCAATGTGCTTAGTGATACATAATACCACTATTACAAAACACCCCCCCCCACCACCACCACCACCACTACCACCACCACAGTCCCCTTTTGGGTGACACATACCAAAGTCAATTTTCTGCGCTTTTCATGCAGAGACAGAAAAGAAACAAATGTGAGACGGTGAGGCGTTTTGTCAACCACTTTGGTCAAAGCTACACTTTCAAGCTCACTCTTTTATATTTGAAGAAAAGCACTTCAGAAAAAGAGACTAACTTTTTTTATTCTCTTTTCAGAGAAATGCTTGACTCACATTATCAGTATGGTGGTCAGGAATGTGCAGTTTCATCAAAATAGTTGAATAAAATACATGTAGTTTAAAAAATTGCCATGAAAATGGGGTTTAAAAAATGGGGGGGGGAAGACTTGAAGATATGGTCACTCAGGCAAAGGCTATGGAGGGTATTTGTAGGAAGAGGAAAGGAGAGAAATAAATGAAAAACAAAGACAGGCTGGAGGTTTTGCTTTTTTTCTTCTAAAAATATTTAATTGGCTTTTGGGCTCCTCTAGCACCCAATTAGCATGCTTGTTACATGCAAACACGAAGAGCTAATTGGCCCGTGAGGAGAAAGCGGCATGGCCCTGAAAGAAGAGACCAGAATTCATTTGAAGATCTGCAGCTCCAATAGTGCCACGTTGGGAGGCTATTTGGCAAACAGTTGTAAATAACATACGCTGGTGCAATAGCAAAGATTTGTTTTATTTTGTGCAATCTTTGTTACCAGATGGCATTATGAACAAGAAAATAGAACTGTAATAAAGTTTATGGGATATCAAAAAAAAAACATTTGGTCATCAATATTTTTTTTTTTCTGATCAACAACTTATGTGCACACAACAGTTAAAAAAAAAAAAACGCATTGATTTGCTATTGGAATCCAGACCTGAGTTTGTGTTCAAATGTCCTGCAAATTACCATATTTTCAGAATATAAGTCACACTTAAAATCCTTTAATTTTCACAAAAATCAACAGTGAGCCTTATAATCCGGTACATCGTATGTATTACCGGTAATTCTGGTTGTGCATACTGACCTCAAACAGATTTTATGTGGTACACGGTGCTCAAAAATCTGTCAAAATGTTTAAGTTTTGCTTAATGCACCTTATAATCCAATGTGCCTTACAGTCTGAAAAAGACGGTATTCAAATCCTTAAAAAAATCATTTCCATTTACACCTAAATTGCTCATGTTGCCCTAAATGGGGAACATGCTGTATGCACACCTACACTCTGCAGTAATTTAAGCTCCTAAAAGGCAAAAGGCTGAATCTTTGATTACCTACTGCACAACTGAACCATCATCTGATGTACATAAGTCATCAAGATCTCACTGTGCTCTTGACATACAATTGATCTAACATCGTAAACAGAGTTTGCGCCCAGGCACTGCAGACAGAGTCAGATTTCCCAGCGTCAAATCAAGAGCAAAATACACAGTATAAAACTTAGCAAATAATGAAATTTGAATTTGCCAATAAGGCCTCATATTGTTATTGTAGTTTATTTATTTATTATGTATTATTATTATTATTTAGTTTAAAGAATAATTCTCAAAATAAATGTTTCATTTTTTAAGAAAAAAAAAAAACATAAATAATTTGTTAAAATAGCTTAAGTTGGGGATTATGTTGATTAAAGCCACCACCATCATCACTATATCACTGTAAATAACATAATGGATGCTTACATTATTGTTCATAACCCAACAATGGTATGTTCCAAATAATTCCATCTGCCTGTAAGTTATGGGAGCAGCCATCTTGACATCACTCATAAATTAGGAACTAATGGTTTCAAGCTTCTCGGTTGTCACTTTTCATCATTTTCAGTGTTTGAAAGTACGACGTGTTTGACTCAGCTCACACTGAATTGAACAGTAACGATACTGCTCAGCTGTCACACAATTAAAACACAACCAAAACGGCAACGTGTAATAAAAATGTATTTATCTTCACTGTTTCGAATTCTGAAGGAATCGTTTGCTAACTCAACAACATCCCCGGAAGTCCAAAACATTCAAAGCTCATGGTATTCAGGCTTTAAATGTTGTTATCCAGTTCAACAAATCATCAACTTTAAGCACACTGACTGTGTTCTCATGTTTCTTTGAAGGTTTCAAGTCTTGTTTAAAATGTGTTGTTTTAAATAAAGATAATTTAGCATTAAGTGTGCCTCAAAACCTTTTACTTTTATTTATGTGTTCTTGTAAAAGCAGCACAAAGGCTAACTTTAATACCACTCGTCCACTATATAAAAAGTCACTCATTTTCTGCAATGCAAGATGAACAAATGTGCAGTTCCATTTGGTTTGTAGTGTCCACATGGCATATCACTTTCCTTATATAAAATGCCACAGTGAAACAAAAATGTCAGATGTAATAGACTGTAATGGTATCAGGCTGGGTCATGATGCTAATGCAATGTGCATTATTCTGCCAGTGTAACAAAGGGCCATTGTCTTGTTTTCATGGCTCTGTTTCCCAACATACAGATGCAGTCGATTTCATGTTCACCCACAACATCTGCATGTGCACATTTAGGCTGCAAATCATGGAGGCATGCAAAGAAAGTTTTTGCACAAGTATTGAAACCTGATAGATAATTAGACAGTTTATTTCTCAAGGAAAGCCCCACTGAGATCACAGATTTATTTTGCAAGGCAAGCCTGGGCGTGAAGGCAGCCCGATATGCATGTTTTTGTACTATGTGACGAAACCAGAGTGCCTAGAGGAAACTCATGTGAACACGATGAGAACATGCAAACTCCACACAGAAAGACCCTAGGTCCAAACCCAGGATCTTCTCGTTGTGAGGCAACAGTGCTAATCACTGTGCCATTGTGCAGTCACATGAAGAAACGCCACCGTACTGGGAAACTGTGAAAAGCCAAGGTGCGGAGATGGTCTCAGAAACGTTTACTTGTGTTTTAACTTCAACAGTACTCAGTGGCCTACAAGGACTCTACCTTAACTTGTCCATGTTTGTATCTTATGGTTTGCATGGACAAGTCTCCTTCTATAGAGAGAGAAGAAAAACTATATGTTTTCACAGTCCTGGTCCCATCGGTTAGCCTGTTTTAGGACTGTGGGAAGAAAACCTAAGTAAATCCACAGAGGTAGTGAGAGAGCATGTTTTACCAAATGCATAAAGATCCCATCTGAGATTCAAACCTGAGCTGTGAAGCAAAAAGGTGAATCCCCCACCTTCAAACACTGCATCATAGGCCTTTTAATCAATATGTTGCACTGTCCTTTTGCCTTTAACTCAAGGTTACATCAGGTGCATTTATGTAATTGTTGTTGTCAGTGATGATTTTGTTTAATGGAAGTTTCATTATTGATCAAAGGACTTTTCTGTGTATTTTTCTGACCGCTGTTCCTTTGGCTATAAAAGAAAGATATTATGTACTCTATACATATTGGCAGACAAAAACATAGGTCACTTATCTGCACTCTTCTGTGTGGTTTGCTTGATTCTAATATAAAGCATTAATCTGACTCGAGCAAGACAGATAAGGAGTTCACGCAAGTAATGTGTCTAATAATCTAGTAATGTAAAGTACTTTTAAAAAAAATCAGATTTTTCTTTTTTTAAAGATGCCATATGTCTAATTGGAACAAAATGTGCATTTGGTTGCCTGACAATCACGCAGCCACAAATGGACAGCACAGTTTTGTCAGCGACACAGTGTGGAGAAGCCAGCTGAAATGGCAGTATCATAGGAACGAGCATCTCAAACCATTAGGCCATGACAGTGACAATGAGGCTTGTCCAGAAGTGTCACCTCTCTCGGCTTCTGTCTGTCTTTGTCTCTTTTGCTCTCACCCTTGTTTCCTCTCCCACCATGCCTCTGTCTCACTCCTCTTCATGACTTGAACTCCCTCACACCCACACACACACGCAGAAAGACAGGACGTCTTTATTAGTCTTCTGTATGCAGGCTGCGCTCAGCCTGAGATTGCAGGACTGACCCCTCGCTGTGAGTTGTACAGGGGAAATGTTTACTCGAACCCCACAGAACATGCCATTAACCTTTTTCTAGATAGAAGGCAAACAAGAATGTCCCTCCATGAGGGCAATAAAGACAGGAACACCAATCCAGGACCATCATGGCAATCATCTCATTACGAGTCTGCGGGTGGCGGAAAGGAGCCAGGGAGCCCAGTCTCTCAGGGGTACTTTCGTTGCAGTGCACCAGTGTCCCTAACGTTCAGTAAAGTGTCTATAATGTGCAGTAAAGTGTAAACAAATGAAGCTCGGTAAATGTATAAACCCTCCTCTGCCTCTCCTGAACAAAGCAGTCCGTATGCATAATTTCTTCTTCTTTTCTTGCCTGTCTGTTTTCTCATGTCTCTCAGTCAGACCCCCTCCCTCCCTGGAGATTTTGAAGGGTATCCTCTGGCTCTGATTAAAGCCCCAACCCTGGAGGTGGTCTTGGTGGTAAAAGGAAAGGGAGGGCAGAGGGGCCTGATGAGAAGCTTTGGCACTGGAGTAGCTTCTCCTTCTTAGGGACCTGTGGGTGTTTTCAATCACACCTCAATAATTCCTCCAATGTTAGACACCCCCCCACCCCCCCACCCCCCACACACACACACGCATACTGGAAATACAGATAGACAGCATAAGCTCACGCTCTTCTCAGATTGAGGACCTCCTCCTGGGTGGCTTTAAGTGCCTACAACTGGCTACATTGTACCTGTGTCATTTGAAGAGGCTATTATTTTAATTGAAAAAAGTTACCTGTTGCCACAGGCTAGTGGAATTAAAAAAAAAAAAGGGGAAAGATAAACAGGGATAAAAATTCAAACAAAAACACCAGATGGTAACATACATGCTAAAAAAAAAAAAAAAGATTGTTTATACTTACTGTTTGATTACATGTGATAATGAGAGTGGGATTCCTCAGGGCAATTAGTGTCTGTGGTGGCCATATTGTGAGAGGACATGAGGAAGGACAGAGCGGGCTGTTATGAAAGAGTGCTTATCAAGTATCTCAGGCGGGGTGATCAGTGTAATAAAACACTGCAAGGGGAGATGGACCACACACACGCTTTTAGTATGTCTGACGGTGTCCGTGATCGTGTGTGAGATGTCATTTGTGTTGGAACGAGCACAAGACGGTGGCTGAGAGACAGTCGGAAGAAAGCAGGGTTATTGACTGACACCATCTGCCTTTATATCTGCAGTTTCTGGACCTGAATGATGGTATGATGGTCCTGGTGTTTACTGTGCCCCACTGAGTATTCATATGTTAGTGAGAGTAACATAAATCCTATGATAGTGTAGGTGCCTATGCCCCCCCCACCCCCACCCCCCGGGTTTTAGCCTATGACATAGGGCAGATAGGGAGCACTTACCCCTGGCAGGGTCTTCTGTTCATGGAGGGCGCTCTGGGCCTTCAGTGCTGACTCTCTCGCACAGTATGTTAGAAAGGCACATCCTATAGTATCAAGGAGACAGGAAAAAGTAGAAAAAGTGTTATTTTGATTGAAAAAATGTGTTACATAAATATGACATGCTTGTAGGATAAAAGAGTACTTATTTATAAAGTGGTGTTCTGTGGAAGGGAACAATTGCAATTTTACCTGTTGCAAAAAAAAAAAAAAGCCCATAATAATAATTACCGGTAGGAGTTCACCGATAAATTGGCCATTTATTGGTCCCAAATTCCTCAATTTTGGGAGATCGGACGATACATGAGAAACATATTTTACTGATTTTTTTTGTAGTTTTAACAACAATTGTCTAAACTCCATTTATATTACAGAGAACTACCTCGTGGCCAGTTAGAACAAGTTTGTATTGATTCTAGGATATTGTTCAAGGGTATGTTTTTCAATAAAATAAGATTGGAAAATTGAAAGTGCATTGTGACCTTATAACACCTGACAGCGTCGCTTATAAAACAAAATTGGATTCGGCATGTCAGACTTTTTAGAGATCGGTGATCAGCCAGAAAACTGCAATCGGTGCGTCCCTAATCATAGTAGATGCTTTGATCTACCCCAGTTTGCAGAAATTCAATTTAATTCTGACTAGACTGTCCAGTTGCAGTAAAAGCAAAATAAATGGTTGAGTGCCATCTTTATGCAACTCCAGTTTCAAAACCTTTATTGTGGTTTATGGAAATGTTTGTTTAAAAAAGCCTAGAATTGCAGTGAATTTTGTATTGCACAATGACTTGTTATCAAGCTCAAATGACAACAACAAATAGTTGTAGCACTTCTTGAGCCACCTGATGCACTAGGAATATCATTGTGCTGGAATACCCGTGTCACATTGCCAACTTTGTGACATTGTAAGATTTATACAATAGTGTTTGCATGAAGAGATGTTAAATTTTAGACTGGTGCTGTCTTAAGTGAGCAGCATTTCACTTTGATTTTGGATCCAATAAAATGAGCAAACTATTTATCCTAAATAAGATACATCGGGGAGCTGTCTACAAGTTAGTTACGGTTTCTTTATCTTTCCACAAAAGCTTTTTTTTTAACTTACACATTTAACTCAGAGTATCACAAAACACAAGTTGTAAAACATTTAAAGTCAAAATTGTACCCTTTTAATATGTAACAAGCAGAGATTCTTCGCATTCACTACCTATAATGTTCAGCTACGAACTTGAAAATTGTATGTCCACCCTTATGTGAACACATTTCCACAAAGTCCACATAAGCTCTTTTCAAATTGTTGCTTACTCTTTAAAACAAGTGGCTTATTTTATTTAGATTGGTCGGGACAAAAACTTGCAAGTCCACATTAGTTTCAGTATTTGCTCAAAGTTGGAGCATTAGTATGATTTGAATGAAGAAAAAAAGCTCACTGTAACCTTCCAAATAGTAGCAGAGATTTAGCATTTCATTGAGGTCATTCTTCCCCACACATGGTGCGAATTAAAGGCTCACTGGAGTTTTACAAGCCATTGGATTTCATATGTCCCATCAATTGAAATGTGGCTCTCTAAAGTTAATAGCTTCATACCCTCGGAGAAAGTAGCATGCTGCTTGAAAAATAAGATTAAAATGTAATATTTTCAAATGTTACATAGCAGCCCTTTCAGATAGAGTCATCGGACTCATAAATATCTTCCAGTGATACAATTTATTTCATCAGTCTGTTGCAAAATGAACTAAGCAAAACAAAGCTAAGTATCTAACAATAATAAAATCTATGAAGTGTGTTCAAGTTACATCCAAAGAGGTTATCAAAAAAAAAAGCACAGTCGGCCCCAACAGGAGGATGGTATTTTTACTTCCTCTTAGGAGAAAATATCACTCCCAAAGCTTTCTGATAAATGATCAGTATCACAGTAGCTGAACCGCAGATGAACGTGCGCTGCGATGATCTGAAAGTGTGCCCTCGCACATCTCTGGAGACTGTTCTTTGAGGCTGAAAATTTTCAAGAGACAGAATGCAAATACATAGTTTAGAGCAAATACGTCTCTGACAAAAATGTGACAGCCTTCATTAAAGGCTGAGTTGTTGCTCTGTTACGTGCTTGGCAGAGCCGACAATGGGTGACCCTGTTCAGAAGAGGTTTTGCACCGTGCAGCATAATTTCCCATTACTATATGTCACACCTACTGCCAAGGATTCCCATGGGAGGACACATACACACACAGAAGCACACAAACACACAAGCACATACAGATGATACCCAGCAAGCCTAGCAAGCAAGATCCCAAAAAGCCAGCAGCACACCCTGGCACCTGGCCAGAAGAGCTTGCATTCACAACAACCTTCAGCCACCTCCACAACTAGGTGGTTACTCAAGAGGAAAACTCTCCTAAATGACACTGATGAAACAGCATCCGAACAGCAGAGCAGAAAACTTTGGGAGTCTGGGGAAATACTCTTCATCCTTTCTGACATTACAAAACTGTTGAGCATGAGCTGAGACTTCCTGGGGGACATATCCTAACAAATGCTCATGGGAGTTGTAGGCAAAAGGTGACACTCATCAGCCATGACCCCTACATAAAGCTGAGGAAAATAAATTCTCCTCATGACAATTTGATACAGGTAGCGAAAACGTTTGGCACATTTGTGAGCACAGTTTAAGCAGGATTTAGGTTTGGAACAAATGTTTCTACACATGAAAAAAGCAGATTGTTTTTGACAAACTATTTCCTTTTTTTCTGTCTGTATTCAAATGGAAGGAAATAAATTCATAGAGAACTATTTCCTTTTCTTTTTCCTTTTTTTTTTTTTGTAGTTTTACCATCACTTTTTTCTTGATTTGAATGTATACTTACATTCAAATTAGATTTACAATAATTGATTTTAATGTGTGCCACCTATAACTTTGAGTTCTGTATATATCACTATATGCTAAGAAAAAAAAACAATATTCTAACAGAAGAACATATTATTAATGTAAAATCATACAAAGTCCATCCATCAATCATCTTTACCCGTTTATTCCTTTTTGGGTCACGAGAGTCACTAGTGTCCATATTCGGCAGTTAATGTGCGAGAAGCAGGGGACACCCTGGACAGGTCTCCAGTCCATCACAGGGACACACGGAGACAAACGAGACAAACAATAATTCACTCTCTGACTCACACCTAGGGACAATTTAGAGTTATCAATCAGTCTAACATGCAAGTTTTTGGTCTGTGGGAGGAAACTGGAGTACAGTAGTCCCTTGTTTCTCATGGGGTTCCGTTCCCAGCCCCCCCTGCAATAAGTGGAAAACTGCAAATAGTAGTGCACGTAGTAGTAGTAGTTTATTTAAGTG
>JARVGQ010000759.1:21535869-21545964 GCA_031762355.1 Hypsolebias martinsi | reverse complement strand
AGAGGGCTTCGAAGGCTTTGAAGCCCTCTGGAGTGAGGGTGAAACGTTTCTACTAAAAATAAACTGTCCAGATGACCTGATTGAGAGTTATCTGATTGAGATACAGTACTTGTCTCAATCAGTTTTGGTAATAAAAACAAAAGAAGAGTGAGCAATGAGCTAGAAATAACAATTAAATTCAGTTTATTTATATAGCACCACTTCACAATAAAGTGGTCTCAGGGCACTGAACAGAAACATTCACATACAGTACATAGAAAAGCCTATTAGTAATGTTCTTTATCTAAGAAAGCAGCAGACATGTTGAATCACTTCCTCACAGTCTCCCATCCAACAACAAACAACAACAATGCTTGTCTGTGGACAGTCATGGTAATATCCCCAGATTAGAAAGATTCAACTCTGGGAAACACCTGCAGGAAGAGAAACGTAAAAATGACAGGGAAGAGACACAATGATTGTGTATTCTGCTGCCATTGGGTCAAAATGATCAAAGGCCTCTATTTTTAAAACTGCATCAGTTCAACCCAAGGGAAACAGGAGACGTGGAGACAATAGATTTTAGGAAACTGATCTTATATCAGAGATCTTGCTCGTGTGGCCATGTGCCATTCCTCATGTGGGAATGCTGGAATATAGAAGAACCATGACTTTTTATCTTTCCTTTTGGCTCCTTGTTTACGTCAACAGACCACATGAACAACATCATTACCATGGACAAAGCCTGGATTCATCAGTCCATCTCCCATACCTATCAACAGTCTATATGAGATGAATCACCAACCCAAAATAAGCATTTCATCTGTGATGGTTGAGGATCATGGCCATAGATTTAAAGGATCTGGCTCAGATACGAGCTGCTTCACACTTAGCTGCAAGCTTCCCTAGCACACATAAAGGTTCACGGCTTGAAGACACAAATAGAACCATATTATTTGCAAAAAGCAGCGATGATAATCTGATGTTCTCAGTCCAGACACCCTCTTTTCCATGACTGCACGTTGGCAATCTGTCCATGAATGCCACAAACAGGATCAGAGACAAGGGAAGGACAGCCCTAACAGAGTCCAAACCTCAGCACTTGAATGTCAGTAAGAGAATGTTAAAATTTATTCTCACACACAGGAAGCAAGTGAAGGGAGGCAAGAACCAGTGAAATGTGCTCAAACCTGCGAGTTCCTGTTAAAAGCCGAGCTGCTACATTTTGTACGAGCTGGAGACGTGAAAGCGAAGCCTGACTAACCCCAACAAAATGTGAGTTACAGTTGTCCAGCTGGGTTGTACTGAATGCATGGACTACTTTTTCATGGTTGGATCTGGACTATGACTAGCGTTAAGGACATTAGCCACTCTGGTGGCTGCTCAGTTAATTGTGTAAGCTGAAACGTGAAACCCCTTAATGGTCCAATAAAATTCTAGAAAATTATGTCACACTTGAAGCAGTTGAACACTGATGTCACCTTTTTACAGGAAACCCACTTGTGTTCTGCAAACAGTGGAAAGTTTGTTAAAAATGATCTGGTCAGATGTTCCAATACAATTTTCGATCCAAATTTCAGAGGAGGTAGCTATTATAGTTGGGAAGCGGGTACTGTAAGAGTACCACTGCCTGCAGCCCCTCCTCCAAGATGGCCGCTGATCATCAACACCTGGCGGTCATCAACCTGATGAGGATCTCCCTTTACTTGATGCTGCAGTCCAGTGCTACTCTTTGCTGGAGCATATCACCATCTATTGGTATTAGTGCTTCTAGCCTGAAACGTTTCTAGTTAAAAGGTGTTGTTCACCTGTTTCTCTTGTCTCCAGTGTTCCTGAATCCCCGGCTCTGGTTCTCCTGATCCTGGCTTGGTTCCCTTTGTGCTCTGACCTGGTTCTCCTCGTGACCCGTTTTGGATTCTCCTCGTGCTTTGACCTGGTTCTCCTTGTGACTCATCTGGATTCTCCTCATGCCCCGGCCTGGTACTCCTCAGGTTCTCCTCGTGCTCCAATTCTGGTTCTCCTCATGGTCCATCCTGATTCCCCTCATGCCTTGGCCACACCAGTGCCTGCCTTCTGGACTCTGGACCTGTTCCTTCTCTGCAACTCTCATAGGATTGAAGGTTGGACCAAAACATCACTCCTCAACCTGTAAGAGAGAAAACAACATCTATCATTACCTGTCCACCTGCCAATCCCGCTCTGACCATATCCCCACTCTTTCAGGAGATGTAGAGAATCCTCATATTATTATTATTCACTGTAGATAATAAACACTGTTATCTGTACCTGCCTGTGTCTGTCTCATTCCGGGTCTCATATTAATCTGGGTTCTTCGAGTTTACAACAGGTACAATTTACAGCCTTGATAGCTGATGCTGATACTACCATGCGGTACATCATAGCAGTGGGGAAGTTATATACACTGCCAGTGATCTTGGTTTTGGTATATGCTCCCAACTGGGATGACTCTACATTTTTTTAACAACCGTTTATCAAACATACTGAATATGTCAGCACATAACCTTAAAACTGGTGAGACAAACTGTGTGCTTTCATCTCTTGATCGTAGTTCAGTGGGGAAAATCTACCGTGACCAAGCCCGCTCAATCAATTCATTCCTTGAATCCTATGATGTGGCTGATGTATGGCACTTCTGTAATTCTACTTCAAGATCATACTAATTTTTCTCCCCATTTCATAAGACGTACTCCCGAATGGACAATTTTTTTTTTCTTGATAAATTAACTCTGCCTTTGGTAGACAAATGTGACTATGGAGCCATGGTCATCTTGAACCATGGTCCTGGTCACAAAATCTGTGTATTGTCCTTGGAGTTTCAACTCCTTATTCCTATCCGAGGAAGACTTTACCAATTTTCTTACATCTGAAATTGAATTTTTTTTCTTGAAGTTAACCGAACACCAGGAATGCCACATTGCACTGTCTGGGAGGCATTAAAGGCCTACATGAGGGGTCAAATAATTTCTTATTGTGCAAACAAAAAACGAAGGGCTTGGTATGGCTAGGTCAGTTAACGGATGATATATTTCAATTAGACAGATAACATAGCCACTCCCCCTCACAAGCTCCAATGAAGACATGTTTGTTACCCCCAAACTGAATTCAATACTTTGTCTACTCAGCAGGCAGAATATTTATTTTCTAAATTTATACAGGGTTACTACGACCATGGTGAAAGGGCTTGGTGTTTGCTTGCACATCAGCTGCGGTGACAGTCAGCCAACCAAAAAATTCCAGCACTAAACAATGACCAGAGAACTGCATGCTACGACAATGCTGGAATTGTTTTCACACCTGATAGTCCAGTAGATTCGATTCGGTCAAGGACCAATATTCATAATATTTTGTTTACATTTGAGCTGGTGCCGTTTGTATTCACACTGCACTGCGCAGACAAGCCAACCTGTTTGAACCAACCTGTTCCCCCACTTGCCTGTGGTGGCACTGCACCAAGAACTACTGAAAGAAGCAACACAAAACCTTCTGAAGAAGACACTTCTTCTGGAAATAAAAACAAAACGGAGTGACGTCAAATTTGAGCAGTTTTAGGAGTTCTATTTTGTTATTTTTCAACAATGGACTCAGCATGAGCAGAAGATGAGGCAGAAGACCATGGAGAATGTTGTTTTTCACACAAGGCAAGCTGACTGCTCCATATGAGGCAAGAGAAATGTGTGTTTGTTTCCATGCACTGTAGTCCACTTCCTGCTTGCGGAGCTGTGTCCGGTCTGCTTACATTCACACTGTACTCGAACCATGCTCGAGTTTTGTTCTACCGGACCAAGACCTGGGTTTTTAGGCAGGCCAGAGTTCGCCTTTTAGTACAGTGACAGAGTTCGATGGCATGTTCACACCTCCCCAAACGAACCGGACTTCCTAGGCAAACTGACTGGAGTTTGGGACAACAGGGCTGGTGTGAATGCACCCTAAGTGAATGTTTGTGGGTGTTGGGGGCAGAGTAGCAGTAGTTGTCAAAAGCCTGGAGTGCCCTCTCTTATTGCAAATGGTAATGTTTAATCTGGTACATGTCATAATGAATGAAAGCATCAGATATTGGTCAAAAAATGTTTTATGAATATGGAAAAAAAAGTTTATGAGTTGTTTTGGCATATACAGCACTGACAAATTTATGCAAAAACTGTGACTTATACGCCGAAAATACGGTAGTCAAGCTGAATTTTCAGTACAACGAAATACAGTTTCAAAGCAAACAAATTCAGTTTCAATTTAGTGAAATTAATTTTCAAACCAATGGATTTAATTCCAAATTGCACAAAGACATATTCAGTCTGAGCAATTCAAATTCAGTTTTTGATGGCACAAGTTTCTGCCCATAACCTACAAAGCTCTCAACAACTTAGCTTGCTGTTCCATATTTTCTTAACAGAGTAATGTGCTCTCAGACTGCAGGCTTACTTGCAGTTCCTAGAGTTTCCAAAAACAGAATAGGAGGAAGATCTTTCAGTTATCAGGCTCCTTTCTTCTGGAACCAGCTTCCAGTTTATGTCCATAGGGCAGACACATTGTCCAGTTTTAAGACTGGGCTTAAAACTTTCCTTTTTGATAAATCCTATAGCTAGGGTTTGCTTGTTATGCTGCCATAGGCTTAGAGTACTGAAGGACAAATTGACCTAATTTCTTTAAATGAATTGTTAAAATTGAAGAGTTTTCATTTCATTATATTTCTATCTTAACATGTGATTCTCGACCTGCCATTGTGTATCTATTCCTCTCAAACCCAGCCGGTCGAAGCAGATGGCCGCTTGTCCTGGGCTTGGTTCTGCTAAAGGTTTCTTCCTCATGAGGGAGTTTTTCCTTTCCACTGTTGCCTTCATGCTTGCTCAAATTGAGACTCCTGCGATGAAGTTAAATTCAAAGCAGACTGCTCCACAAATAAATAGTGTTAACCTATTGAATGTTTCTGTTCAGTGCCGAGATGACTTCTGTTGAGACTTGGCAGGCGCTATATAAATAAACTGAATTGGAATATTAATCAGCTGAAAAGTGTGTGAAACCAGGAGTTTCCGATATTGAACCTCTTGACAATTTTCTCTTTTTCTGAGACATTGAATTTAGTTTGTTCATTATTTGTAAGCAATAATCATCAAAATTACAAGAAATAAAAGCTCAAAATATTTCACTCTGTGTAAAAAAAAAAAAAAAAAGAGTTTCAATTTCTGAAATAATTGTTATTTTTTTTTTTTTTTTTTTACTTTTTCCACAATATAATTTTTTTTTTTTTTTTCAGATGCTCCTAGTCATCAAAAACATTTACCGGTACTTAAAATGTCTGCCTTAACGTGCACTCTGATGAGCAATAATAAATCAGAATGTGTTGACACAGCCAGCAATGTAAATCCATTTTTAGATCACTCACCATTGTAACAGGGGATGGGCCAATGGATCCAGTTTGTCCATCTGTTTCTTGATCTCAAGATATGAACCCTGGGGGGAGGAAATACAAACATATGCTGCTTTCTGTTTCATTTTTCTTGAATCAAAGCAGTAAATATCTAGATTCAAAAGTTATTTGTGGATAATTTAAATGGTACTGAAGATATGATTGTCTAGATTCAGTCTATCTACAAAAGATAAACAACACCACGGACCACTGAATTAAAAAAAAAAATAAAAAAAAATACAATCAGTCTGCTCTTGACCCAGGCTTGTCCCTTCCAAATTCCCTCTTGTACCTGTGTCATTTCACGGATGGACATGACGCTATCCAGCGCTTTCTGCAGTCTTTCATAATTCTTCTTCTGTGTTCATCCGTTGAGCCAGATGTATGCAGGGAGAAAGGGAACAACATAATGGTGTCTAAAATCACCTCAGGTTTGCTGTGGTTTATTTTCAAACATTTTTACTTTAACGACTCAGCATCTTTTTAAATGTTAATTCAGAAAATTAGTTATTTTTAAAGAATACAAAGCTGGTTTCTCAAATTAACCAATACAAATTATAGAATTAAACTTTGAAAGTGTATTTTTCCCTTGTAATCCTAAATCCAGCAGAGAATATGCTGACCTTTGGGTTAAATGCAAGAGTCTTGGGATCATTTGGATCAACGACTGATGGGTAGGGCTCAAAGATGATGCTCTTTCTGGGAGACTCGAGTGCAGCTCGACACATGGCCACAAGTAGATCCACCACCTGGAAAGAGTTGTAGGAAACTTTACCAAGTCATTTTTGATTACTTGCCGATTTAAAAAAATAATAATTCAAGGTGGAAAATTTATTATAATGTGGTTTGAGAGATTTTTTTTTTTTCAAATTAGATTTATAGAATGAAAAAAATAATGGGGAAACAGAAATATTTTAAAGCAGATCAAATGAAAAACAGTCTCAAAAACTGCTGCATTTTGAGTTGTCACCTCTGCTCCTGTGGCCACCTCCTCAGCAGCTCCGGACATCACACCCAGAGTGTAGAAGGAGAACACACACAGTTCCCTTGTGCACACAGCAGGCTGGATAAAGACACACACCACACACAGGAAGAAACACAAACTATCCTCAGCGTGTGTGGTCTTGCAATAAAACACTACATCTATGGTCAAGATTGGAAAAATCCAATAAACAAGATCATATCACAAAAAGAGAACCTCTTTAGATTACGTTGAGACATTTCTTAAATTATTATGAAATACTATTTACTATACTATCCTAATAGTATAAATGTGTTTTGCGTTTTCTGTCTCTGATACCTTCAACATGGATCCATTTTGAAAGACGTGCTGTTCGTCACATACCACACAGTACTCATTAAGCGTGGGGATCCTCTGCTCTGAGTACTTCATTATCTGTTCGGAGAAAAACACTGTGAAGTTTGTGATTATACCTCCCGCCTGCAGCACTGTCATGAACAGAAGCAAACACAGCTTAGGCACAAGCAAATACAGTGTTGCAAATTGTCTCAGATATTTCAGATCATTTCTTCTATGAAGGTACCAGAGGACAAAACACATTATCAGGAATAAGAACCACAGGCAGTCCTCGACTTACGAACGGGTTCCATTCCTACGGACCGTTCATAACCCGATTTCGACGTAAGTCGGGACCCGTAGCACGTGGCGTCGTAAGTCCGGATTTTTTGCCGTAAGTCGGACCGCGCACGTAAACGGCACAACACCAGCGTACATTCTGTACCCTAAAAATTTATTTTCAAGCAGTTAGCTAACACAGCACCCTCAAAAAAACACAGAAAATACTGAAAAATACTGCTCAATGGAGGCGCGATGATGTCACCGGGTGCCGTTCGTAAGTCCGAAATGCCGTAAGTCGAGTGCGCCGTAACTCGAGGACTACCTGTATTCTTCCAAAGAAATATAAATAAAATAAGTTGCATGTGACAGTTTGAAGATTTTTTTCATCAAATTTATATTTTGATTATTATTTTTTGTTTGTTTCAAATTTCATGCCATCTCAGTTTGCATTTTTAATATTTTCAGATATTTTTAAAAAAAGAATTACATTAAAAAAAACTTTTGTTAAGAAAACAAGTTTTGGTTTAAACAATAAACCTTCAGATTTAGACTAAAATGAAAGAAACTGCTGATACTACATCATTTTTTTAAATTATTTTCACTATCTATTTGAATTTTTACTCATAAATTATGACACTTTTCTCTCCCATTGTCCTTATCTAAAAATAAAATTCCCCTTTTCTATACTTTTATTAGTTATTTATCTGCTCCTAAAATATACAAAATTAAAGTCTTCTTTCAGTTTGAATATTTTTTTTATTTTTATTTCCACTCATCTTCTGGTAACAGTTATTTTGAGTAATAGAAAATACAAATAACAAGTACATGTTATTAAAGCTGTAGACAAACATGTAAATAAAAAAATGTAATAGAAATTTAAAATAAACAAACTTTATAGATAAAAATATGACTTTAATCATAGTTTTGGTTAATTGTCTGGACAAACAAATAGAATATTTTGACCTAGCACTACAGCTCAATTTGGTCAATTTGATTGCTTTATAGCCATTTTTGTGATAGCTAAATTTGACTAGCTGTGGTGGCCATTTTGATAAGGGTTGACTCCAAAAGCTGATCAGTTGTAGATGTCCACCCAGAGATTGATTTCTGGAAGTTTAGTTGAAATCTGTCCAGCGGTTCATGAGACATGTCACTAACAGACAGAGTTGACCTAAAGAAAGATCTCAGAGGCTCAGATTATGCGTTGGGGCTCAGTCTCAGCTACTACCACATCATATTTTAATGTAATATATCTAAACCAGACTAAAATTCTTTAAAAGGTGACATTCCTGGTGTTGGAAATTGCAGTTGCATCTATTTTACACAAGATGGCGCGCTAACATCAGCTGATGGTGGATCAGCTGATCAAACTTGATTCTAAAACCTAAAGTTTAGGAAGGAACCTCCAGTTTCAGGGATTTCCTCCCCAACAGCATGGAGATTATTTCATTATTCGTTTATTTCATTGCTGTTCGGCTCCATCTTTTCCTTTTATGGCATCAGAGGGCGCCATTAAGTTGAATAACGTGCCGTTTTCTTTCCTTTTATTGACGGTGGCCCCGTCATTGCTGAAATATGCCAGAAAACCAGAGAAGCTGCGGTGCTGTAGAAATATTTGCGATGCTTTTCAGCTGACACGGGCTGACTGGGGTTGCCAGATAGAAAGCCACGACATGCTGTCTGGCTGATCGGATAAAACTTTTTTAAAGTTATGTGTGTGTTCACGTAGACATTTTTTTTAACAGAATGAAAAAAAAATAGTTGGGATTAAAAAAAAAAAAATTGATCGTATGGTTCCCAATCCTCATCCTCTAGGAACGCTATCCTGCCTATTTAAGTTGTTTCACTGCTCCTGCTCCAGCACACCGGATTCAGTGATTTACTTATTTCCTCACGTTCTGTAGAAGTCTGTTAATCACCTTTTCATTCAAACCAGGTGTGTCAAAGCAGGGAAACAATTAAAATATGCTGGAAAGTGTTCCTCGATTACCAGAGTTGCGATCCCTCAAAACCTTCGTACAAATACAATAATTATTGTGTACTTGGCAACACAGATGACCGCCGCCTCGTTATAGGCTGGGCAAGGAAAAAGGCGGGGCTTCCAAACACATGCTTGGATCTGATTGGTGGACAGCCGGTCCGGCGCAGACAGGACACAAACACGAAAGGAAACGGTCAGAGCTCGCGCACGGTGTGTGGCGGTGTAACGGGACCGGGACAGTTCGGATCGAAGAGGGAACTTTGGACGACATGAGGATATTTTTCGCGGGGCATAAACTTTAATTCAAAACAGGAAAATACGGTTTATCACAGCGTTATTTCTTTTAAACGTCGTTTATCATGAGTAAAGTCACGGTTTGAAGTTGCCACGCGAGACAAGATGCGAACCGTGTTTTGAGCCGACCTTCATTTCTTTCTTGGCACTTTAAGACAAGTTTTTCCTTATTATTTTTATTGGCGCTTAGATTAATAAGTAAACAAGATGGCAGAGCACGAAAGCCTGGAGTTTGGAAAGGCAGACTTTGTGCTTTTGGACAACGTGTCAATGGAGGAGTTTATGGCCAACTTAAAACTCAGGTAAGCCTCCGCCATTACTCACCTGCCCTGAGCCCCTTCAGGTGATTCATGAAGGACTTGCACTGAAAGCATGATGCCATTCAAACACATCCTTAACGTGCTGTGAGCACCTGACAGTCGTCATTCAACAGGTGTTTGGAGATCATCCAGGGGCGTAGCCAGAGAAAAGGTGGGTCACCAAAATGAACTCGGCCCGTAAATAAAATAAATGGAAACTGGAACAAAGAACACGCAAAACGACTGTGGCAGAAACTGGTTAGTGTTCAAATTAAAACTTCACAAGATTCTTTTTATAACACACTAGTTCAAATGTGTTTTAAATGCAGTAAATGTGTTGAAGAAGTTGAAACTGACCCATTAAAGTTAAGGCACTGGTGAGCGCTGTTTGAAATAAAAGCTTAAATTGGCTAAATAAAAGCTCTAAATAAAAACTTAAATTGAATAAAAGCTTGAATTGGCTAAATAAAAGCTTGAATTGGCTAAATAAAAGCTTGAATTGGCTAAATAAAAGCTTGAATTGGCTAAATAAAAGCTTGAA
>JARVGQ010000759.1:21504820-21517045 GCA_031762355.1 Hypsolebias martinsi | reverse complement strand
TTGTTGATTGTCCAAGGAAAATCTATTGCTGTATTGTTGCTGTTGTCATCATCCTTAGTTTGTAGCCAGGTCTCTCTAGTAAATGAGTCCTCGAGGCTCAATGAGATTAACCTGCCTAAATAAAGGTTGAATGAAAATATATTATTATTTTTTTTTTTTCATTTAACATTTTCTTGTTTTTTTTACAGGTAGTGTCATTGAATCATGAAGACTCAATTTCAAGAGAGACCTGTTTGGGAGCACCTGGTGAGGGTTAAAGGTCTTGCTCAAGGGCCCAGAGTGGGGCAAATGAGGATAGAGACAAGTGGGTGTTTCACCTTTCCCACTTACATTTTGATGTAGCTGGTCCGGGTAGTCAAACCGGTGACCTTCCAGTCACAGGCCCACCTTATCTAACCTCTATGCCACCACTCCCAAAAGATATACATATATGCATTTACATATTCATTACACACAGAGTGAAATATTTCAAGCCTTTATTTCTTGATTTAATTTTGTTGATTATGGCTTACAAACAACGAAAAACAAATTTTTGTGTCTCTGAAAATTAGAATACTGTATTGTGAAGAGGTTCAAGATTGGAAACTCCTGGTGTCATATCCTAATCAGCTGATTAACTCAATTCAGCTCTCTCTTGTAAATGAGTCCTCGAGGCTCAATGAGATTAACCTGTATAAATAAAGGTTGAATTAAAAAAAAGACTCCAAGACATGAGCTACAAATGTCACATTCCGCAAGTCAAGACACTCCTGAACCAGAGACATAAGAAGTGTCTTATATGGCTGAGGAGAAAAATATCTGGACTGTTGCTCAGTGCTCCAATGTCCTCTTTTCACCTGAAAGTAAATATTGCATGTCATTTGGAAATCAAGTTCCCAAAATTGCTCTGGAGGAAGAGTGGAGAGGCCCAGAATCCATGTTGCTTGAAGTCCAGTGTGAAGTTTCCACCATCAGAGATGATTTGATGTCATGTCCTGTGCTGGTCCACTGTGTTTTCTGAAGTCCACATTCAACACAACATGTACCAGTACATTTTAGAGACTTCATGCTTCCTTCTGCTGATGAGCTACATGGAGATGCTGATTTCATTTTCTAGCAAAACTTGGCACCTGCCCACACTGACAAAGGTACAAAAAGCTGTGTATGCAATACATATTCTAATTTTCTGAGAAACTAAATTTTGTTTTTCCATTATTATAGCCTACTGAAAAATTACAGTAAAGGCTTTTAACTCTGTGTGAAATTAATTTATGTAATATAGCTTCACTTTCGGAAATTATTGACAATAAATATTGAACTTTTTTTCACAATACTGTACAGTATTATAATTTGTTGATAAATAAGGTCAAAAGCGCCAGTCACTGTAATGCTGTTTCATTATTCATCGGTAGATGGCGGTATAGTGTCACATTCTGCATTTTAGTACCTCATCATTGATTAAATGAATTCCTACTCAGGCTGGAGTTGAAAACCAGCGTTAATGTCTAAACATTGTACCATAAAAAGATATTAACAAGAAGAACTCAAACCAAACAACTGAATGTTTTTATATTCAGGAAACAACCCTTCATCTTTCAGTCACATGTCACACTTCATGCGCTCCTGTTGCATTCACGCAATCTGATTGGCTGCTACCTTAACCAAGCACTTCTATTACGTATAGCGTATCCTTCCGCGTCGTTCATCGTTTGTATTCGTTTTACAAACTTTTTGGTTTGGAAAGCAGTAGCAAAATAAAAACAAGTGTTTGATCATTTTCACAGCGACTGTGGTTGAGACTGTCGTGAAATTTTAATTTATACTCTTCTTACTTGTCCACATCCTGTCGGATGGATACGCTTCAGCATCCCTAGAAAGTAGTTCCACAGCGTGAGTAAGAGGAACTGGTGGGGATCACCTTGAGCTGCTCTCAGTCTGCCTGCAGTCGCATCGGCCTCAGCGTTGCTTATTTGATCCAAGGTGGGTATAATAAACAGGGCCGTAAGCTATTTAACGATAATTTAAACAGCTTGTAGTCCAACTTGTATGTATTTTATCGCCTTGTCTATCTGGGTTTTTGTCGCATAACCATCCTTGGCGCTGGTAAATTCTAATTGCTTGACCAGCGATTGATATACGATTTTTAACTTACCTTTACTTCTACATCTGGTTATTGAATTGCTAATATATATGGATTATTGAAATAAACAAATTAGATTTTAGTATTTCACATACGACGAGTTAACGATGGAGTAAATCAACGGGGAAAACAAACAAACAAACCTTTTTTTCTGCT
Organism: Hypsolebias martinsi; assembly: GCA_031762355.1. Classification (NCBI taxonomy): domain Eukaryota; kingdom Metazoa; phylum Chordata; class Actinopteri; order Cyprinodontiformes; family Rivulidae; genus Hypsolebias; species Hypsolebias martinsi. Next base: position 21,514,770 of record JARVGQ010000759.1, on the reverse strand, counting down.
ACTGAACACTGTTTTCATTCGAATACTAGTATCTACCTTTAACATAAACCGCCTATACTTTTTGGTTGTATATTTAATACATCTAAAATATGTATTTTAATGTAATGTTAACCGTTGTTGTAAGAATGCTTCCTGGTGTGGGTGTGGCTTTTCCGTTTTCTCGATCTCCTATTGGTCAATCTCCCTGAAGTCTTTAGATCAGGAAAATGTGACGCAGGATGTGAGAACGTGACCTTTGCCGCATCGTCGGAAATTTAACCTAGGCTGTATTTAAATGCATGACACGATTTTAACTGGCAACACAAACGAGAGAGTTTATTTAGTCGTGTATTATTGTGTGAATTAGTGCTTTTCTTATGTGTTAATGTTACATAATTCAGTTAGCCCTTTATACAGTGCTTAATTCAGGTATGTTTCTGTTACTGTTTTCTCTTGAAAATGTCTAAATACAGTCGAAACGCGAATGTTGTAAGAGATATGAGTGTGGTTTGAAACGTGTTCATAGCATCTGCAGTAGCATGCTGCAGTGAAACTGGGACTTATTCACACTGAATACAAAATGTGGGGGCAGATCTCACCCTGCCTGTCTAGACCTGGACTGCAATGTTTGGTATGTGATTTAATTTTAATGTCTTATTCCAATATCATCTTATTCCAAAAAAAAAAAAAAAACTTAAAAATGTTGACAAACATGGTTTGTTTAATTTCAACCTATTTATTTGATTCCCCTGATCAACATCCACTGACACGGTGGCCAAGCCTGCAGCAGTAGAGCTTGTACGTAGATGGTTTGTAATGATGCAAGAAACAAAAGTTTGGTGCAAAACACAATTTTAGAGGCTTTTGTTGTTTTACCTGTTTAGTCTGTTCTCAAAATGTAGTGACTAGCCTCAGGGAGTCAGGTAAGAGACAATGGTGAGTACCTTTGAGGCACCGTCCACACAAGAATGAGGTTTTATGAAAAGGCTTTGATTGTCCTGATGCATGCTCAATAATCTAGGTAGATAAATCTAACAAGGTTAAGTCAGGTCCTCTGGATAGATGCTTCTTTTATGAACGACAAAGAAGAATCCGTCCAGAGGACCTGATTTAACCTTGTTAAAAGGCTTTGATTGTTTTAGCCTTGCATCCACACAAATGGCGCTTTGCCACTGTTTCTACAGTCATCGGTTCTGCACAGCTAAGGGCCTGCCCACTACCAGAACTCACCCCCTACTCAGCCCAGTTAATGGAACCACCTTGTTCGGAGTTCTAGTGAACCACTCCAAGGTGACTATTTTGACGTGAGCAGACTGCAGCCCTTGACTACGGCAATAGATGACTTGCCCAGCAATAATTGCAAACTACCGGTACTGTACATCTGAACTGCTGTTTTCTCTCAGATCATTGTATCGTGTGTAGGCCTGTCGCAATAAACAAATCAATTAATCACGTGAGACATGACAATTATCAACCTCAGATTTTCATTTATCAGCTTTATCGTTTCTTCGTGTCTCACTCTTTCTACTGAAGACACCAGATGACAAAAGGCTCATCTCCGGTGCTCTTCTCTGACCCCTCCCTTTCTCTTTTCTCTTTAAAATCCATTTTAACCATCCAAAATCACATTTTTGGATTGTTAAAGCTGCTAAGCAGAGAAGCTAAACTACAAGCTAAGCAAAGCTCGGGAAAAACCCTCCCGTCTTGTCGATGCACCAAAATTTGCGATTGGAACCTGTGCCTTAGTGTAAAAAGTAGTTTTCCTTTGCAAAAAGAAGCTGAGAACTTGTTTACTGAATTTTTTTTAATTATTAAAAGCTTTGTGTGAAAAATGCTATGCTAAAGAGCTCAAATCACACCGAGTGTCTGCCATTTTGAGAACGGAAAAACAGGAATGAGCGACAGCCCACGTTCACATCAAGGGGCCTCCCTCCCATTTTCTTAGAGACACGCTTCTCACTCACTCACTATCCATCCTTTGGTTCAGTCTTATACTGCCATCCGGTAGTTGAAAAAAGGTACTACATGCAAAACAAATTAATAAATATTTCTTCTTAAATTTGACATTGCTAATAATTATCAAATTTCCAACAATATTACCTTTGATCACAATAATTTCTGAGACAATTAATCGACCAGCAAACTTTGTTATCGTGACAGGCCTAATAGTGTGTGTTAATTTGTTTTTTCTAGTTTCTAGTTCAGCATGGAAGCCCCCAAGATAGTGCCCTGGACAATGATGAGGTCCAGACCTTTATGTCTTTCTTGGTGAATCAGTGGATCCAGCTTGAGCTGGACGGCACTACAAGAAACTAAGTGAATTTACCTTGAGATATTATAAATGTTGGCGCAGCATGGCTACACTCGAATCTTTAAGCAGATCCGGGATAAGTAAAAAAATAAATAAATAAATAAATTGAAGTCGGAGTACAGTTACGATGCCTGCTCACATTGCGTTGACGATCCCACCAATAGAGTGGGACAAGTCACAGTGGTAATTGACCTACACCTGCGAAGAACCGATAAGACCAAACCGACTTGAGTTGCACTTATCAATGACACAGCGGCTAAAGACAATGGTGTAGGAGACCCCAAAGAGTTGTTTTGTGTAAACTAGTTTCCAGAGTGAAAACATCTGAAACTCCATCTTTGCATTTTTAGTAGGACATAACACAAACTTTTTAAAAACACAGTCATAGTCCCACCTCTAATCTAACTGATGTCCTCAAATGTGACCGATGTAACGACAACAATGACATATTACATGCTTGCATTTGTGTTGCAAATGCCAGTTGCTCAACTAAAGCAAAACCTTCATACTTGACTGTATAACTTCAATAAGCAGACAAGACTGATTAATAATATTGTCAATCCACAAAAAGGATTTGGTTAGCTTTTGTATTTATTTACCATCTTCATATTTTTCTTCTTGTGTTTAAAGTTTGGTGTCCCCCCCCCCCACACACACACACACACACACGTTTCATGTTGCTGGTTGCATGTTGTGGCAGCAGTGCGGTGCCACACACATGCCTGGCGTTGTTACTGCAGCATGTTGGGTTGTTTTTTGTGTTTCCGTGTAGCTGAAAAGCATATTTATTAGAAACAACTAAAAATACTATTTCGGAAATATGTTTCTGTTTGGACAAGGCCTGAGTTCCTTGAAACCCAAACCCAACAAGGTTGCTGCAGTTCTGACTGTCTGAGAAGGAGCCTGGATCTGCACAGATGACACTTGTCCCTAGTTTCACCCCATGTGAAGGTGCATTATTGATCTTCAGGGGCATTTTGACATGCCACTATAATTTAGCTTTAGGCACTATAAGTTTTGGGCAATCATTTGCCACTTTTGACTCACTTGGTGCCATTTCCTTATTGTATGAACATTGAATGTAGCAACACGCATACAATGCGAGTTTATTTGCTTACAAGCACTATAGCTTAAGCACCATTGTACATTTCAAGTATTGCATTTCTAAAACCCAGCCCTCCACTCTATGTGTTATAATTAGTACAGGTTCTATATTTAGTTTTGAGCCCATATGACCTTGGTTAGCAGTATCATTGGTGTGACACCGTTCTGGTGTGTTTGAAGTCTCATGCATGTCCATTGGATCAGGTCATGGCGACTGACCGCTTACAGCAGGCGTTCGTCATGCCCTTTATCCTCATTGAATGGATTTACACTACTTGACCTCGTGAAAGAGTTGCACGTATGTGTATACTCTGCAGCGCTCGATTCTGCTGTTACCAGGAGTGGCTTGTTCACTGGCACTGGAAGCTCCAGCACACTGAGCTTACTCTGGAGGTCTTTATTAAAGCGCTTGGTTGTCCCCAGAAGGAAGCAGAGGATCTACCGTGGGTATGTAATTCAGGACTGATTCCTTCATTTGAGCAGGTTTGAGTACTTCTAAGGCCTCTTGATATCACACCCATAGCAGATGGCGATGGATGTTGCTACATAAGGCTGTTCAAGTTATTTTCAAAATAAATAAGTTAAATTTATATATTTTTAATCTAATAGAAAAGGATGGTGATGACAGTACAAGGTGGATGGGTTGGAGAGGATTATGAGGAAGCCAGCTTCCACAGCAGTTGTACATCTGTGTTAACATTTCTACTGCTGGCCTGTTGTAACTGATCACAAGTTGTCCTGAGGTCAGATCTAATGTTAAAACACCGCTTGTGTTTTCTTGCTTTTCCAATAAAATCCTGATTGTTGTAAATTGAGTCAGACAGTCAGACTTCCAACTGTCCTGTCATTGAAACTGATTTTTAAGTGTATTTGAGGAGAGAATAGGTCTAAATCTTTCTCTCCAAACATATCACCTCACCTCAATGTTTTAATGTGTGATTGTGTGATGTCACAGAATGTTTCAAAGTTGTATAAATGCAGGCTATATTATAACACTCGGTGATCCATTGATCATTGTTTCAAATGGATGGATGTACTATTAGGAGCAACATTTAAATGTATTAATAATATTTATAATTGCAGCCTATATTTGATTAAATTATTTGGTTTGTAGTTCGAGTGAGCAGGATGGTTTATAAATATTTAATCTATTGCTCATTTTTTTTAATTTTTTGTGACTTTTTGTTTCCCCTCCGTCAACCATGCAGCCTGTGTTGAACTGACACTTTTTTCCCTTCTAACCAAATATTTCACCCTCACTCCCCACCTACATCTACCCTGTAGTCTTTCCTTGTGGTTCGGCCCAGTGTGCCACGGCAGAGAGATGTGTCTGCACTCACGTACGTTCGTGGTTCTGCCCCATGTATGGAATGTTAAATCATCAGTCTGTAGCTGCTGTTGGTTTAGCAGCTCTGCCTGGAATCCCCTCCGCTGATGTGTTTGTAATAAGGATGTGATGAGTAAGAGGAAGTTAGACCACTAGTGCTGCTCATGGAGGCCAACACGTGTCTTCAGATAATTTTGCACTACTCTAAAACTTACATACCCAGTACTTATTTTATTTTATTCTTTTGTTTGTTAATTCTAAAAAAAAATGCATGTATTGCCCAGAGTTTAATTTAAAGCTACAGAAACTTTGCTTTTGACTGTAAAAACTGACTAAAAGATGGAAGGGTTGTTTCCTCCTAAACGTGTCTCTTTGTTGCTCAGCCAGTGAGTGTTCTTGCTCAGAATGTTCTGCCATGTATAATTGAAGCTGAGGGAAACATAATCTTTCCACTGGGTGGTTTAGTCTGAGGAGTGAGTTGGCACCTGGCACCAATTATGCCTCACATTGTAATAATGGTAATGGATACAATGATAACTATGGTAAAAAAAAAAAAAAGCATATTGTTAAAATGTTGTTGCTGTAATAATAATTATTAATGCTGCTGCTGTTAATGTAATTGAAAAATGTAAAATTTCCAACACGTTAATTCAGCAACAAAAAATCTGTGTCTCGTTTGTTTACTTTGATGTGTATTTATTGTTCTGACTTCAGGAATTTTTAATTGAAAATCAGAATATTCTTGTTTTGAAAATGCTTTATTTAGAATCACTAACTATACATGGTGTTTTAATTTACATACTGTTTGTAGGCTGTATTACTACATCTTCACAAAACTACATTTGCGCAACATCAAAGTCTTTGTCATTTCTTTTACTCAGAAAAGTATTTATCAGTGTGCGTTATTAAACTGCCAGCCTTATTCTAATTTGTTTTTGACGATTCATTAAAGTCAGTCTTACTATAAGCTGTTCTGTAAAACACAGCAGTCTAAAGCCCTAACATGGGGACAACCTCCTTCATTTTTAGACAGGAGTGTTCACACCCTGCTCAAATACACGTGACCGTTTCTTGAAATATGTTTGTCATTGAGTACACACAAGGTGTTGGTCTTTTTACTAATAAATCAAGATTTTACACAGTTTCCTACAATGTGGAGTGTGTCATAATGATATTTTGGATATTCCACCATTGTCACGTTATGACTGTGTTGCAGTGACTCAACTAGGAGTGGGTGGGGGTTATCTAAAATTTAGAATACTTTATGCTGAATTTTACTCATTTGAGTACATATTTTGGAATCATTTTGATATATTAATCTTGGAGATCAAGATTTTATTTTTATTTTTTTACAAATTAAATTACAGTTCACAGCTATCTTTAAAAGCCTGAATGCGGTTTGCATCAGTTTTTTACTTTTTGGGGATTGTGCAACTCAAAAATCATAAGCAAGAAAAGGCAGACTTGTGTAAAACCTATGCTCACAGTAGACCATTGTTTATATAGAATTGCACTATTTATATTTCATAATACTAATATTAAATTGGCACATATTTTCCTTGATCTTTCACCATATAATGTCAGCTTCTTTTGTCTTTATTTCTCCCTCTATGCAGAACATCCCTTGTTAAACCAGTGAACACCATGCCTCTGCCAAAATCTGTTGACATGGGCTCTGCCTTCATCCAGACGCAGCAGCTCCATGCTGCCATGGCTGACACTTTCCTGGAACACATGTGTCTGCTGGACATCGACTCTGAACCCACCACTGCACGCAACACTGGCATCATTTGCACCATTGGTTAGTTAAGGCTCTTTGTTTATGTTAGAGAACGTGTCTTACGTGGTGTTTGACGTTCCCTTACTCAAGGAACAAATATAATAAATTAAAGATCCACTATCCTTGTTTTAAAAAAAAAAAAATGTAGTATATTAAGTTATCATGGTCACTGTCAATACTGTTCTCTAAGGATTTTGAATTCTTGCTTTGTAATATCATAACTATTAAGAAAATAGAAAGTTTTGCATCAAATTGATTCTAACTGTAGCTTGGTGTTTAGCTTGGCATCATACTGACAAATGTTTGCTGATATTTTACATGTAGAAGGAACACTCCTGTCTAAAAATGAGGGAGGTTGTCCCCAGTTATGCTAATATAAATCATACCACTCCACTAACGGGGGGCACAATAAATGTTTCATTGTTTATTGAATTCTTATCATCTTTGCAGGGCCGGCTTCCCGTTCTGTGGATATGCTGAAGGAGATGATCAAGTCTGGAATGAACATTGCTCGCTTGAACTTCTCCCATGGCACTCATGAGGTAAGATATATATATTTTTTACCTTCCTGCAACCCTTGGTCAAATGTCCCACTAGGCTTCAGTCTTAAACTGAGGTCTTGTGGGTTATTTTGAAGGATTAAATTGTTCTTTCATACAAAAATGTTGTGCACAAGCAACTAACCATTCACATAGTGACAACACAGTTGAATTGTGCTGAACATTCCTTCCAAACATGTGTCTGTGCTCTATCACTGTAGTAGCTGGTATGTTTCTCTATGTGCCAACCTTTGCTGTCTTTTCTCTTCAAACTGTTGTGAAAGCAGATTGTCAACAGGGTCACAGTGAAAAGGCACGTAATGCATTATCACGTGTAATCAGCTAGCTTCTTTATGAAAGAGCAGCTGGTATACATGGAAACAATAGTTGTAGTTAAGAGCTGATAAATGATGCCACATTTTAAAATGAAATGGCAGCAAACAGTGGTGTTCTTCCCAGGTTTTAACCAAAGCTTGGTGTGTCTTACACACATCCAACTTCATTATATTAGAATAAAAATGTACATATTTTTATTTATTTTCTTAAAACGAGCAAATAAATATAAGCAACTTTTTTTATCAAACTTGATCACAATCAACTTTATGCAACAAATATGGCAAAACTTTAACCAACATACTAAATGATGCAAGCTGAGACATACTGAGTGGGTTTATATTAAGTAATGAACGCCCGTTGAAGGAAACAAACTGCTAGCATGCACCACCCACATGAGGAAGTTGCTCACTGTTGGAGTAACTGCCCAGTCCTTTTGAAATGACCTTCATTTTGTTTCTTTACACGCCAAAATATATGTCTTTATTTTTGTTGATTTCATGCAGGTATACATACAAGTTCAAGTCAATTTTATTGTCATTCTCATCACTTGTAGTACATGAAGTGGAACAAAATTATGTACACAAGGTCCCAGTTACACCCAACAATAGCAAAAATATAAAGTGTAAAAAGAAACAGTAAATAAGTATCTAAGATGTACACAAAACACTAATAATGTAAAACTATACAGCGTAACGGCCTGAACATGAGTCTGTGATGAGCACATGGGTATGAATGAATACAGCAGCAGTAGATCAGCAGCATGGATAATCAGCAGCACAGATAAGTCACATACTTATTTGTTAGAACAAGGTGATTGTCTAATTTCCTATTGCTTTTAGCTGTGGTAATTTTATTTTGTTGTGAGCTTTTTCTGGAGAGGCATCAATTATAGTTTCCTACCAACTTGTAAAAATCTGTATGCAAAATTACAGCTAGAATTTAGTGTCTATATTTATATATGACACACCTTCAACACCAATGTATCTGCAGTTTACAAATGGTTGGCTCATGACATTTTATAAAATATGACAATTTGGTGACAAAATGTACCCAGCTTTAAAGCACTACATATTTTTGAGGAGAGCATGAACTTTCTTGTCATTTTTTTAGGTATATTTTACCAAGTCCTAAAAGTCTATTGAGTCCTTTACACATTTCTATGAATCATACTGTTTTCATATTTTTTTTTTTCCTACGCTTTTTTTTTTCCTACGCATTTTAGTATTTCTCAAACGTTATCCCAAAAGGCAGCAGGTATGGGTTCTAGCTGCTTTGTGTTTTCAGAATAGTTAGAATTTATGCAAAAAAAAAAAAAAAGACTTCAGATGGCTCCTTGAAAATAAAAGGCAATCTCCAGTAGGACTCTTTGTTGTTTCTAAATTTCATTAATTACAATGGTGAAGGTAAGCTCAGGTTTGTGGAAAAGGCAGCAAATGTGATTACTTGTGAGGTAATTTATTACTCAAAGCTCTGGTTTCCCAGGTGGAGAGCAGACTCTGCATTCAAAGCAATAAACTCTGCACTAACTGAAAATTACCCTTTTTTTTATATAAAGGGGCACAAAGACTAACATCGCACATCGTTTTCTGTTCCAGATTTTTCACAGCAGGAATAAGAGCCACTATAATAGTAGTTGTAAAATCACCCAAAAAAAAAAAAAAAGGTATGGATGGAGAACAAACGTTGATCACTCTATAAAACAGAGCCAGACATGGAAAAAAAAAAATTGTCAGGATTTAACACGTCTATTAGTTGACTTCTATTTTAGCTTTATTTCCACTCTTATTTATTTTTGTTTTTGTTTTACCAATCAATAAAATGTCTTTAAAAAAAAAAAACTTTGTACCGGTACTTCTGCTGACCTAAATAGACATCCTTATCTGCTCCTCCCTGAAACTGATAATTGTGTCATAAATTTCAAGGGTGCTTAAGGCCACCTGTTGATGACATCACTTCTTGTGAAACTGATTCAGTTTTATTACCGCCAACCACTTTACAGAGTAATGTATATACTTAACAAATGCAATCTCCTGGGCATATTTATTGATGCTTGTAATCAGGTTTTGGCATCCAGTCTTTCTCCTTATGACTTACATCTCCCACGTCGGTTGGGTTTGGAGAGAAAAACTGTGCGACTCTTGGTAATTCTGACTCACTTTATGGTTTTGTGGGTTGTCAAGCATGCCTTGTTAAACTGCACCTGTCCTGATTTTCATGTCTGAGTAAAATGATAACCAGTAGCTGCATGTGACTAAAGTGGTATAACGATGGAAGACTATAAGTCACAATTGGGGGGAGGGGAAAATGGTAACTTTTATGTTTTCTACACATGTTTAACATGTGAAAATCTTGCTTTCTGTAGTATCATAAAGAGACCATCAAAAATGTACGTGAGGCCTGTGAGAGCTTCGAGCCTGGCAGTATCCATTACAGGCCTATTGGTATTGCCCTAGACACCAAGGGTCCAGAGATTAGGACTGGCCTCATCAAGGGAGTAAGTTTACTATAATTTTTTTTTCTGGCCTCACATCAAAACTATATATATATATATATATATATATATATATATATATA
>JARVGQ010000759.1:21492271-21504720 GCA_031762355.1 Hypsolebias martinsi | reverse complement strand
ATAGATATAGATAGATATAGATATAGATAGATATAGATATAGATAGATATAGATATAGATAGATATAGATATAGATATAGATAGATATAGATATAGATAGATAGAGATATAGATATAGATATAGATATAGATAGATATATAAATAAAAAGATAAATTGAAATTAAAATATGTTATTGATGTGACAGAGTGGCACTGCTGAAGTGGAACTGAAGAAAGGCAACATGATCAAGGTTACCTTAGATGATGCCTATCAGGACAACTGTAGCGATGAGATCCTCTGGCTCGACTACAAGAACATTACCAAGGTGGTGGAAGTTGGCAGCAAAGTCTACATTGATGATGGGCTCATGTCTCTGCAGGTCAAGGAGATCGGTGAGTGGAAAAGTGGCAAACATGCACCTACTTCCCTGTGAAGTCTACGGTACTTCAACCTACATATCTTTTTCTTTTTCCTCCAGGCTCTGATTATCTTATGTGTGAGATTGAGAATGGTGGTACTCTTGGCAGCAAGAAGGGAGTGAATCTCCCTGGTGCCGCCGTAGACCTGCCTGCTGTTTCAGATAAAGACATTAAGGACCTGCAGTTTGGTGTTGAGCAGGGAGTCGACATGGTCTTTGCCTCCTTCATTCGTAAAGCGGCAGATGTGCACGCTGTCAGAAATGTGCTGGGAGAGCCTGGCAAACACATCAAGATCATCAGCAAGCTGGAGAACCACGAGGGTGTCCGCAGGTGTGTACGAGATTGACGTGATTTGTGTGGATGAGGTCAGGTCATTTACTGCTGAGGGATAGTAAAAGTTCAGTGTTTTCAGTTCACGCAAACATGAACCCACACTTTAAGCTGTGAAGTCTCGCTAAAACAGTATTATGAGCCAAACTTGTTTGAAATAACCTTACTACTGGAAGTCACCATTTGTAGCTTTTTTGCTGGTTTTACAGATTTGATGAGATCATGGAGGCCAGTGATGGCATCATGGTTGCCCGTGGTGACCTGGGTATTGAGATCCCCACAGAAAAGGTCTTCCTTGCCCAAAAGATGATGATTGGTCGCTGCAACAGAGCTGGCAAACCAATCACATGTGCCACTCAGGTCAGATTACCATTCAGGAAGACTGGATTTTTTTTTTGTTGTTGATAGATTTACCTTCAGGGATGCAATTTTAGCAGATGGCTGAATTAATTTAGTGGCTGCTTTCGCCTGTAAAATGTTGCTAAACTGTGCAGATGTTGGAGAGCATGATCAAGAAGCCTAGACCCACCCGTGCTGAGGGCAGTGACGTGGCCAACGCCGTCCTGGATGGAGCCGACTGCATCATGCTGAGTGGTGAGACCGCCAAGGGAGATTACCCTCTGGAGGCTGTTCGCACGCAGCACATGGTGAGTTCATGAGTTCAACGCCACACTTTTAAAACTTCTTTCCACTATTTAATCAAGTATACAATCACTTGATAATTGTAGGTCCGATGAACATGAGCTTTCATATTTTGTAATACAGTTTTAAAAACAAATCTATGAAAAGATCAGTAAGATTCAAACTTTTGATTCTTTTGTGATAAACTAAAAACATCTTCGTGTTTATTTTGCTCATTGATGCTGCCTCTCTGATCTCACTTTGCTGAGCTTCATAATGCTGAAGCTGATGTCAGCACATGCATCAATGCATCTTGCACGTCCTTGATTCCAGTGATTATGCAGTTAGATTCACTTTGATTTAATTTTAAATCGATAATCATCAAATGACTTGCTGCAATTGGAAGAAAATTCATCGGCATAATTACAAATTTATATTTGTGGCGCAGAAAATACAGGCTCTGCAGGAGCTGCAAGCACATGAACCTCTGCATAATGTCTATTCTGTGCATGTTACTTACTAAAATGGCATGTTGGCATGTCTTCAAAACTACAAAAAGTCTTTTCTGTTCTTGTTAATCTAATGAATTCACTGACCGATGTTCTGTATTACATCCATGTTTGCAGTGAAATCTGAAAATGTGCACAATTCTCCCAACAAGCATTCAATCTGCCTGATAAGCTTATTGAATCTTCTTTCAAACATATCACATTATTTACAGACACTAGAAACAGCAGTTTCGTGTGATGCACTCCTCGAGTCTGTTTTCTTTTTTTGTCTAAATTTGTTTGTGATCTGCTCACTTGTGTTTTTTCAGTCAGGGACAGATGCAGAAAAGCAAACATTTGAATATTTGGATTAAATATCGTGATTAAATCAGTCTAAATGAATGTTTCTGCCAAAATCGTATTTGGTATCAATTTCATGAAAGGGCAATGCTTTTACTGCTGCCATGTCTGCCCTTCACTAACCTCTGCTGGTTCTCGGCCACGATGCAGATGTCTCGGTGACTCAGCACTCCTAATGCTCCTATTTAGAGTCTGTTGCACTTACGCTGAAGCTGTATCACATAGCTCAGAATCCAGACTAAGCACAGCTGTATATCAATTGCCGATCACTGAGGAGGAAAATCATTTAGACTAACTTAAGCCATTATTTCTAACAATTAATCCAATGCTTCTCTGTTTCTCCTGGCTGACTTGTTTTTTAACCACTTCATCAAAACTGTGTGCCATATAAACCTTTATTTATTACAAAAGTCACATTTATTTTCCATTTACTGAAGCCCAAATGTGACAAAATGATATTTGACTTTATTGTGAAATGCTTGCACTTTCCAAAATATTGTCTGCACAGTATTTTAGCGTAATTTAGATTAAGCTGTTTTCAGTGTTTTAAATTTAACATGTTATTGGTTAGGTTGGTGCCCATTTTAACCTTTATGTCTTCCTGTTCCCCTTCCACAAACTGCACACCTAAACTCTCCCTCTTGTTGTCCATTTTAAACCCATTTCTATCTGTTCCTTTCTCTTTAACTTCTGGTTTTCTCTTTAACTGATTCCATCTGTTTTTTTTCCCTCTTTCCCCCTTTGTTTTCCCCCCTACATCTTTTTTTTTCTTTCACATTTATGTGCGTACCTGGTGTGGAAATGCCTTTGCCCGATGCGTCTTGCCGTTGTGCCAGATCGCTCGCGAGGCCGAGGCAGCCATGTTCCACCGGCAGGTGTTCGAGGACTTGCGTCGTTCCACGCCGCACTGCAGCGACCCCGCTGAGGCCATAGCAATTGGCGCTGTCGAGGCCTCCTTTAAGAGTTTAGCCTCGGCGATCATTGTGCTCACGGGCTCTGGAAGGTAGGCAGGTTATCTGGCACTCAGCCTCCCTGGAAGTCTGGATTATTTTAGAGACACAAAGGGAGAGTAGGGCCAGGCAGGAATTGTCAGATAAAGTAACTGGGAGAGCTGGCAAATAACCTAACTAGACTTTGTTTTATCATCTATTTACGTACTCTTTTTTTTTTTTTTTATTACTTTCTCTAAACTGAATTACAGACATGAAAATAAATTTTATACAATAAACAGATTTTTAGAACGTGATTGTTAAATGAGTCCTCGAGGCTCAATGGAATTAACCTGCCTAAATAAAGGTTGGATGAATGAGTGATTGATGCTTAAACAGCAGATTTACTTCTCAGCCAGGAGTCTAGTTTCATGTTTGCCAGTTACTCCCACTGGTGCGAATGCCTTTGTGTGTAGTTGTGTAGTGTGACTGAAAGTAACCCCCAACCCACCCTTCCCTTCGGGGCTTAGATAGCACGAGAGGCAGAAGCAGCCACCTTCCACAGACAGCTGTTCGAAGAGCTGAGGAAGACCTCCCAGTTGACCGGAGACCCTGCAGACGCTGTAGCAATTGGAGCTGTTGAAGCGTCCTTCAAGTGCTGCGCTACTGGCATCATTGTTCTGACTAAGAGTGGGAGGTAAGAAAGATAGGGTTGTGGTCCTACTCCTGAAGGTAAGCCGTTTCCAACCTCATACCAGAGTTAATCATCCTAATTCTACCTCCAGCTCCCAACGTGCCCTCTGAGATCTCTCCTTTAATTGTGTGTATGTATGTGTGAGAGTGGTTAATAGGGTGGACAGACAATAATGATTTATAAGAGTGAAAGTGGGGAATGGGGGAAGCCCAATTAAAGTGTCTTATTTGACTTTGATGTGATTTTTATGAACATTTAAACATGTGAGTGCAGTGGCTGTAAAATTTGACACAAATTAATTTCACCCGTCTTAGAAATGAACTGAATGGCACAGTAATGGGAAGAAGGCTGAAATGTTTTATTTTATGTGTTCAGACAAACAAGAAAATCATTTGGTCCCATCAGAGACTTAAAATTACCATAATTGCCTGTCTATAGAACACACCTGACTAAGCTGTGCATACTAAATTTAAATGAAACACAGTTTTGTACATAAATAAGACGTGCTAGTGTAAAAGCCGGGGGTGTCCACAATTCAATATCAAACTATACAACTTCTGGTAGAACGTGCAGCTCTTGTTGTAGTACAAGAATCAACCAACAGATGGCGTTTCATAGACTTTAGTTTGCTGTTCAAGGTTCTTTGTCATTTGCATCACGTGATACATGTCGTGGAACGATATTATGTACATAGGGTCCCAGTTACACCCAAAAGTAGAAAGAATAAAAAGAAACCGTATATAAGGATCAAAGATATACACTAAACAATACACTTAAAGATTTAAGATATACAGTACTGTAAATAATATGGAATATTAAACAGTAGCCTGAACATGAGTCAATAGTGAGCAGATGTGTATGAATGAATCCACACACACACAGACTGTGATCATCACAGGTCTTCATGATGACTTCTCACAGAAAATAAGTTATCCAGATGACAAGATTTAACCTGTTTTGTATTTATTTATTTACCTGGATGAAGAAGTTAGTTGATGCTTCTATGTCACGAGGCATTTTCTTCTACTGGTTTTCTTCGGGGTTGTGTCCTTTCTCGCCTGCTGTACATCCTGTACACCAGTGTTTGCAGGAGTCAGTACATGAACAGACACATCCTGAAATTAGCAGATGACACTGCTATTATCTGCCTGTTGCAGGGAGAGGATGACTCACCTGGTCAGGTAGTGGAGGATTTTATTACATGGTGTGATAATCAATGGCTGAAATTAAATGTCTCAAACCAAATGTATGTGTATAGATTTTAGAAAGAAGTCCAGTCCAGCACCTTCAGTTCTCATCAAAGGTGAACCTGTGGAGTGTTTCGTCCTATAAATATCTGGGAGTTGTCATTGACAAGATGACATTCAGTGAAAATATGAATAAAGTTGACAAAAAAGCTCATCAAAAACTCCACTTCCTCTGCAAATTGAATAAGTTTGGAGTGTGTAAACAGCTAATGATAATTTTCTACAGCTCTCTGATTGAATCTGTGCTCACTTTTGCTTTTATAACCTGGTTTGGCAGTCCATCAACAAGAGCAGGATGCAACAAATTGTTAAAGTAGTAGTAGTAGTATTATAGGAGTTAGATTACCTGATTTAAAATACACTTTTTATAAGAGGCAGAACATATGCATGGACAACTTGAGCGCCTTCCATCTGAGAGAAGATTCAGGCTGCCCAAATCAAGAACAAATGATGGAAAATCTCTTATCAGCCAGGCCATTATTCAGATAAATTTTAAATGCAACCAGGCTTGATGTTGTCATTCAGCCTGTTTTAGATATTGTATTGTTTGCCAAATCTGTGGTGTGATTGTGTTGTTTTAGTTTTCTCACCACCTTGCTGCAAGGAAAATGTCCCTAAAGGGACAATAAAAGTGGTGATGATTATGATGCTTACAAACTTTTTTTTTTTTTTTTTTTTTTTTTTAATAATAGCACACGAGTCAAGACTCGCGGGTAGAGGGGTTACACCCTCTCCCATTCTTTGTCGCTTTGAGCGAGATTTTTACTTTTATTTAAATATGTACCAGTAAACTACACAAAAATAGGCTACTTACAGTACGGTAAATGCCTTTTAACATGGCTGGTTAAAAAAAAAAAAGAAAATTTGTTGCAATTTTACACTTTAAAATGAAACAGTTTCCACAGTCTGGAGTTAAAATTGTTGTTCTGGATGGATGGATGGATGGCAATATCCATAAAAGTGGTCTGTTCATAATGTTCTTTATCTAAGGAGCCAGTAGATTTTCAAACGGGAAATCTGATCAATACACATCTATCATGGGGGTCTGTTCTTGTGACTCAGTGAGAGTACGGTAGGTACCTCATTGGTCATTAGTGCGACTTCTGGTCACATGGTCACAGAGTAGGGATTATGGGTATTTAGTAGCAAAATTGGAACCATGAGTGAGAGGTACATGTCATGAGTACCTATGGCATTCGCTCTCTGAAAGATCTACCCCCAGGAGCTGCCCCACATACACCCCCAGGAGGGGTGTATGTGGGGCAGCTATATGAGTGATCAAGGGTATCAAAGGAAAAGCTGGAAGAAAGTTTGGTAGCCTGTCCAAAAAAAAAAAATAGTTTAAAATACATAAATCAGCTGCTCTTGTGCATTTACACCGAAAATTAAGGTACATGAATGGATTTTCAAATGAGCAACATGTACTATATTGAACTCCTTTTACAATAATGTAAACTCAGATTCTTGCAGAAAGAAAGATACTCACAAGCAGAAGAAAACATTCACTTGCCGATCTGGTTGTTCCAGCAAGCGCACCCTGATTCAGATCACACAACCCTCAGGGAAACTGTTAAAATTATTATTTTGTTAAAATTATTATTTTGGACAAAGACTGGTCCAGTGCTGCTTGTTTGGATGGACTGTGATTAGACATCTTTCTACTGTGGACTGGTTCTGTAAATCATGGGAATGGAGGTGCAGTAATTTAGACTCGTTTTACATCCCATGGTCCTACACAACCCACCATCGCCGAGTCAACCTGTTGCTATTAAAAATATTTTTAAATTGATTAAATCGTGATTTACCAGGTTGATACTTTTTCCAGTTGTGTAAATAATTATGCTGTGTAAATAATTATGCAAGACTCGTGTGTTGTTCATGTACCGGTAGTTATGTTGTTTTGAGCTCTGTTGAGGACCAAATTATTTTATTTTAATACGCCTTCTTTCCATTGAATTAAAAAGGTGTATATACATTTTTTTTTCACTTTCAACGTTTTCTGTATTCTAAATTTTGTGTTTCACAAAAGCTGTGATCTTTGGCCAGCGTACATCAGTTCACTTTAAAGCCACTGCACTCCCACGATGGTGTTTATTTTTTTTTTTTTTTACTTATTTTGGCTGTTTTAAACCTGTCGAGACTGCACTGGTATCAAATGTGCAACTATCAAATTTGATAGTTTGAAATATTTTGTAGTTTTGTTTTTCTAGGTTTATTCATTTTGTTGCAATAAAATGAGACCCCACTGAGTTTTAAAGAAGTTTTGCTGAAGACAGAGTAAAAATATGCCAGAATAAATTTAAATAATAATAAATAAATAAAAATTGGTGTTTGCTATTTAATCATTATGCATCAACCCTTACATGACCTTTATCTGCTCTAAATATACTGGTGCAGGTGCTGTCATAAAATTAAAATACCATAAAAAAATTGATTTATTTTACTAATTCCATTCTAAAAGTGAAACGTATATTATATTCATTACACACAGACTGATATATTTCAGATGTTTATTTCTTTTGATATTGATGATTATTACTGACATGATGATTAACTTACAACTAATGAAAACCCCAAATTCAGTATCTCAGAAAATTTGAATATTAAGACCAATAAAAAAAAGGATTTTTAGAAATGTTAGCCAACTGAAAAGTATGAGCATGTACAGTACTCAATACTTAGTTGGTACTCCTTTTGCCTGGATTACTGCAGCAATGCAGTGTGGCATGGAGTCGATCAGTCTGTGGCACTGTGCAGGTGTTTAGCCCACGTTGCTCTGATGGTAATCTTCAGCTCTTCTGAATTGTTGGATCTGGCATATCCAGCTGCTGTAGCACTGATATGAAGCAAAATTGCTTTTAGTGTTATTCCAATTAGATTATTACACTTAATGCAGTATTTCAGAGCAAAAGTATAAATGCTATGGAATGATTTTTTTTTTCCAATTATATGTTGTTATTTTAACCTATCATACAGCTCTGCACTGTGAATATATCTGTTCTAAAAGGACAATTTGACAGATCAATATTTGCATGTTTTTAGCCTCAGCATAAACTGCATGTTTTCCAAAAATAATCTGACCAATCAAATAACCTCCAATGATCATATAAAGCAGAAATACCACATACCGTAATCCTATTTTTTCTTTTTTTTTTTAATTCCAGCTCAGTATGCATTAATTTGCATTTAGATTCAGCACTTTCTTTATGTATGAAAGAAATTGTGGATCATGTTGGGAGTTTTTGTTCTCAGTTGTGTTCATGTACGTGTTTTTGCAGGTCTGCCCACCTGCTGTCCAGGTACAGACCCCGTGCCCCCATCATCGCCGTGACCCGTAATGCTCAGACTGCTCGTCAGGCCCACCTGTACCGCGGGATCTTCCCCGTCCTCTACACCAAGCCCGCCCACGATGTTTGGGCTGAGGACGTGGACATGCGTGTCAACTTTGCCATAGAAATGGGTAAGAAGCTACAGCTCGTTAGCTTTAGAACTGAAAATAGGGCTGGGCGACGTATTGAATATACTTGATGTATCGCAAGTATTTGAATTTACGATGGTTAAAATGGCTCTATCGCAACCATCAAGTATTAATAGACTTGAAAATTTGTTTAGTTCTTTTTCTCCCATCTGCACCAACTTCATGCAGCCCCTCCTGCTTCCTCACTGAATACAGACTGCCCCTCACATGCTGCTTTACACATTTACTAACGTTGTGAAGGCAGCGCAGCTGAGGATTATTTAATATGTAAATAAATGTTAAAAAAAAAACTTCAATATATGTAGTTTATTTTTTAGACATTTATTTTGTACAGATACAGCTGTTGTTAATGTGCCTGTTTGGCAATTGGCACAAAGGTTTGACCCAAATATATATATTTTATTATTTTATGGAAAGAACAAAAAATATTGATGCATATCATGATTTATCTTAAAAATATTGAAATATTAATTTTGGGCTGTGTCGCCCCGCCCTAACTGAAAAAAAAAATGCAGCTTATTCTCAAGTTTGGACCTAAAACTCAGTTCAGTCATGTCAACAATCAGGCTGGTTTGTAAAACGTCTTGCTTTTCATTTTCTAGGCAAGGCCAGAGGTTTCTTCAAAGAGGGCGACGTTGTGATCATCCTGACCGGCTGGCGCCCCGGCTCCGGTTACACCAACACCATGCGTGTGGTTCTTGTGGCCTGAGCAGCCAACGCAAGCTGTGCTGCTTCCTCCCTTCACTTTCATCAGTCTTTCATAGTTCTCCATGCTAGTTCTCCTGAACCCCTTTCATGCAAAGTCACGGCTCACAGACTCAGCTGTTTAAAGTTTAGACAATGATAGAGTCGAGCTTTAAAGTTGGGCCTCAGTGGCTCAAGAGCTGTTTGGATGGGGGTGACGTTCTTCTCAACTATTCCATTTAACGTTTTCATTCCTTTAGCTTTGATTTTTCACAATCAGACCAGTCTTCAGGGCCTCAGATTAATACACCCTGACCATAAACTGCTGTATTTATTCACTCCCAACACTTGGACTGGTAAAGTCTGAGTGGATGCATCCTTGTGTGTGTGCATGTTCATCCCGTCTCCTGTTTGGGTGTAGCTGCTGGTGGAGCCGATTGACCTGAATGGCACGTTGGAACAGTTTACTTTTCACACTCCTGCTGGCGTAACGAACAAAGTGTTAGTGTTTTGAAACAAAGGGCATCCCCCTGCAGCGCTGCCTCGACTTCACCCAAACAGATCGCTCCATAGTGCTGTCTGCATAAGTGTCCCCCATATTTACCAGCTCCGAATGTGTTTCAGCGTACGTTGGTGTTGCACTCCCAGTCTGCTCTGCACATTGTTACATTCTACACTATACTTGACTTCTGTGAGTAGCGAACGTTTGGTTTTAGAGACTTTCAAATCGGATTATATATTTTGTCTGACTTCAAAGAAATGATAGTTTTGCAGGTGTTTGAGAGAGTTACTGTTTTTTTGTGTTGGATGTGTGATTAAAATCTTTAAATTCCTTTGGATTCTGATTTAATTTGAGGCAGAGCGTGTGTAAGACGGTTGCACCTATTTAAAGTATTTTTCAGATGAGTGATTAAAAATCTGTCCTCTGCAAAATGACTGATATAATTTGTCTTCTGTGTTGATCCTCTGTAACTGTCTCCGTGAGTCTAATATGCTTCTGATTGTAATAATGGAGTATAAGAACTTACTATATTTAAAAGGATAACATGTTTAGCTGGTGTACTAACCTGTCCCACAAGACTGGAGTTCCATCAATAAAAGAGACGAGCACCCATCTGAACTTGCCTGTTTTTATTTTATTTGCAACAAGTTTGTTCATGGAAAAAAATGTATTCATTTAAAAAAAAAAAAAAAAAAAGAACAATTGCTCCAAGAACTAAACATATTTTGACCAG
Organism: Hypsolebias martinsi; assembly: GCA_031762355.1. Taxonomy (NCBI): domain Eukaryota; kingdom Metazoa; phylum Chordata; class Actinopteri; order Cyprinodontiformes; family Rivulidae; genus Hypsolebias; species Hypsolebias martinsi. The sequence goes on along the minus strand of JARVGQ010000759.1, from coordinate 21,494,254 downwards.
TTCTAAAATCAAGTATTTCAGTTTAAAGGTAAACATAAAATTAGTGTTTTAATGAATGCTGCAAATATAATTTGCCTTTTTTTTTTAAGTTCACAATTAAATAACATTTTAACTGTCTAATACAAAAAAGTGCATGATTCTACCCTGATTGAGGAAAATTCATCATACACCTTTATTACAAAGGAAACATGTTTACAAAGTGCTGGATCAGTAAGGTCACTCTTCATTACAAAGTTGTTTTCAATAACGTGTTAAACGTCTACTGGCAGTCCTGGCTGTACACCACCCCCACCTGTGTGCGGATCTCATCCATCAGCTCCACCAGGAGTAGAGAGTCAGCGTGAGACATGACTGGACTCTCCTTCAGCCCTGCAGGGAAACATGAAACTCAACTTTCTGGTATGACCTATGATCAATCTGCATGAGCACTCAGTGAATTGAGTACAGTACAGTAGTCCCTCACTACTTCACGGTTCAGCTTTCGCTGACTCACTCTGTGGGTTTTCAAAGTAAGATTGGACATGACACAATTGGCTGATTGATGGATGAGCCGCAGGAGCAGCATGGATTAGGTAAAACATAATTGGAGATACATTTGGCATGTCAAGAAATGACAAAAAAAACTGATTTCTCAAAATTTAAGGCATTTTATTGAAAATATATTAAACTTTGATAAATCACTCTTTTGCCAACACATTTCATTAAAATGTTTATTACTATTTTTTTTTTTTTTTATAACTTAAAATTACTACTCATGAGTTGCATGATAACTCTGTTACAATTCTGTTACTCTACCTTGGTAACAGAGTTGGACAGTAACATAAGTGGCAGTTTCAAACGTTTTTGTTAAACTCCACTTGCTAGCATAAATGCTAAAAGCGCACGTCACCAATAAAATTATGGTAAATGTTTAAATAGAAATATTTTTATTAAAAAAATCAGTAGTGTCTTCCTAGTGATATTAAAGTAACAAGATTGACATAAAAAACGATAACTCTTTGTGTTGACGCTTTTCATATTGAAATAATTTCTCAGAGAAGGGTAGACATATCTCTGAGTGCTTGAGATCTTGTCAGCAAAAGGAAGTGATGTCATTTCATGCAACTTTTATAGCTGTGGAATGTCATTCCAAAAATTTAAAGGGACAGAACCTTATGGTAACAGAGTTGACAAAATATTCTCGGACACATATTTTTTTAGGGAAAAAAGAGTATTTTTAATTAATTTACTGCAATATTGTTGTATTGACTGTTTCAGCAGGCTGGAAAAATAATATTTTATAGTTTCCACAAAAAATAAAACAAAAAAAACCCTGAAAAACCTGTTTTTCCATCATTTTCAAAAATGGTAAGGAAAAGCCATGACGAACTCGGACAACAAGTAGTTATGTTTATGGAACTATATAAAATATGTTTAAATGTAATTATGTTAATGTTATGAACAGTGACATGTTGTGGTCCATACAAATAATCAAGAAATTTTCAAGATTCAAAAAATGAAAAGATTTCAACAAAGCAGGCCAAAAATAATGACTCTGGTCATCAAATGTATCTCCAATTATAGAATGACTCAACTAATGAAAACCCCAAATTCAGTAGAGATGAAGCAGCCTCCCAGTTGGAGATGATTGAACTTTGTGAGGATGACAGACTGAAATGTGTTTTAAGAGAAGGAACCTCCGAGTTTTGGAAAATTGTGCCCACAGACAAATATCCCAAAGTAAAAGAGGCTGCACTCATAATGTCTTGCATCATTTGTCTGTGAATCAGTTTTTTTCTATAGGCCCTATGTTCTTACTGACACACGTGTGAAAGAGTTGCTTCGAGTAGCCATAATGGAGTACAAGCCAAATTTAAAGACACTTGTAAAAAAAAATAAAGAAGGCCTAGTTTGAGCAATATGTGTTATGAAGCTAATCTCAAAATTGCTGTTTGGCTCTTTAAGGTGATGATGGGCTTAATTTGGCTCTTAATGCTGAACTGG
>JARVGQ010000759.1:21481593-21492171 GCA_031762355.1 Hypsolebias martinsi | reverse complement strand
ATTTCTGTAATAATTTGGTTTTAATCAATTTCTTAAATGTAAATAAAGAATTGGCATTCTTAAGTTCAGTATCCAAGCCAAGTTTTTGTGGGGGCAAGCAGTGTATAAAAGTGTTAAAATTTATTTTAAATTATTTTATAACTTCTATGTTCAGTTGATTCAGTGTAGTGCGATTTTTCACTTATTGTGCACATGTGTGAGTGCGGGGGGGCTGGAACCTAGCACCCGTGATAAACGAGGGACTACTGTACTGTACCTGCAAACTGAAGACTTGCTGAATGTCTCATTACCTTTGAGTAGGCACTGTCGCACTTCTTCTGCTTCATAACGCATCCCTGTACCGTTGGAAAAGTTCAGAGGCAAACCAGGTTCTGGCACTGGGAACTGGGTCTCCTTCCCGTTCACAACTAATGATGTAGGGCACCACATCTGGGCAGGGATCTGGGGAGAAAAAAAAATGTTTTCATCTAAACATATTTCTGTGTGAACACAGCCTGCCTTTGATGACCTGCCTGGATTGTGCCTTTGGTTCCCACAATAACGGCGTCGTTGAGCAGCTGTAGTCTTGAGGAGTAATCGAACACAGCCATTCTGCCCCCGGAGAACTTCAAAGTGACAACCACTGTCTCGTCCACTCCTACATATACATGGTAAATAGTAAATGGACTGTACTTCTATAGCGCCTTTCCATCTTATTAAGATAATCAAAGCTCTTTACACTACAGTCTGTGACCTCATTTACCTATTCATACAGCACTCTACTAGATCTTTACAAAGAATAATCAGTCCTTTATCACATTCATAAACCAATGGGACACATCGGTAGGCCGGGCAATAGTCTCAGAAATTATTTTGATAAACAATAATATTGTTTGAAATTTAACAATAGTTAGTAATTGTCAAATTTCAAAGATGGCAGTATAAGACTTGGTTTCTTTACGAAAAATGGGAGGAAGGCCCCTTGACGTGACATGGGCTGTCTCGCTTTGGTTCTCAAAATGGCTGACACGTGTGCTTTGAGCTCTTTAGCATAGCATTTTTCACACAAAGCTTTTAATTAAAAAATAATCAGTAAACAAGTTCTCAGCTTCTTTTTTGCAGAGAAAAACTTTTTACACAAAGGTACGGGTTGCAACCGTGAATTGTGGAGCTTCGACAAGACGGAGGCTTTTCCTGAGGTCGGCCTGTTAGCTTAGCTTCTCAGCTTAGCTTCTCAGCTTAGCTACTTTTAACAATCCAAAAATGCTATTTTGGATGGTTAAAATGGATTTTAAAGAGTAAGGGAGGCGTCAGTGAAGAGCACCAGAGTTGAGCTCTTTGTCATCCAGTGTCTTCAATAGAAAGAGGGAAACACGAAGAAATGATAAAGCCAATAAATTAAAATGTGGATAATTTTCATTTATCATGCGATTAATAGATTTATTGTTTATTGTGACAGGCCTACACATCGGAGACAACGAGGTGTTCAGTGTCTTGCCTAGGGACACTTCAGCATGTGACTGCTGGTGGAACTGAACCCACAACTCTTGCACTGGAGGACGACTGCTCTATCCACTCAGCCGCCCCATACATACAAATCAACATTTTAAAAAAGATGGACTGAAAGACAAATATGTAATTTAAGTGACTAGGTTAGAATTGAAACACCTTTACAAGTGTAACAGGAACACTATGTTTAAATAGAGGGCATAGAAACAACCTTTTAAAAAAAAGAATACATAATTAGCGAGAAAGAAACGGGTTAAATTAGAAGCTTTAAATGTCACACAATTATTCTCTGTTTAAAAAAGAATGTTGGTAATTACTGGAAATGATGCATATTAATACATCACCTGTCTCCAGGCAGACCCCTGTGGCTTGGATGCTCTCTGGCCTTTCTCCGTTGTACACCATGCATGCAAACTGCAGGCAGTACATGCCAAGACTCATTAACGCTCCTCCTCCCAACTCCTTCTCTACTAGTCTGGGTTTGTGCAGCAGTGCCAGACCAAACTCAGATCGGACCATCTTCACTTCACCCAGCTCCCCCTGAGCGAGCAGCCTCCTGATCTCCACAGAGACCGGGAAAAAGCGGGTCCAGACAGCCTGAAGAACACAGACATAGCAACTATATATATTTACATTGTATCGTTCTGGTTTTGTGTGAATGACCCTCAGTCAGCTCCACGTTTACCTCCATGAGGAAGACGTTGTTCTTCTTAGCAGAGTCCAGGATCTCTTTCACCTCCCTGGTGTTCATGGCCAGAGGCTTCTCACACAGCACGTTCTTCTTGGCGTTTGTAAAGAGCAAACAAGTCTTCAGATGGTACGGGTGGATATTCCCAACGTACACAACATCTACGCATGAACATGACAAATCAAAGCAGAGAAAAATGGTGAACAAGGCCAAACTGCGCAGAGCGCTAAAACAACCAATTAAAAAGAAAATCAAGATTGACTGTGCACCATTAAAAAACAAAAATACAACTGGTGAGTATAAAGTACACCTTTGATCTGGTGCTTTATGGCAAACACAACACTTGACAGACTCAGACCTATGTTTGGATCTGTGGCCAGCTCCTCATAGCTGCAGTATGATCGAGGGATGCTGTGTTTCTTGGCAAACTCCTGAGCATCCTCCAACTTTCGAGCTGCAACAGCCACAACCTGAGAGAACAGATGAATTACTAAAACCTTACATTAATGACGGGCTCATTTATGATATACTCTTGAAGCACTTGGTCCAACTATTTTAAATATTTCTGCATAAATATCCATTTCTGGGAATAAAAATTTATAGCGGTAACTTTTTACTTTTTCCACTAGATGTCATCACTCACATACACAAACCCTCGCTTTTCATTTTGTCCTTCAGCTGAAAAGACAAGTCTGCACTTAAGATGGCTGTTATCCATTACTGCCCACACCCACTCTCTTCTAGTTGTGATCTAGAACAGTGGTTTCCCAAAGCAGGGTCTGGACCCCACTGTGGATCATAAAACACAATGTCTGAAAATTATATCCAAAAAAATTCAAATAATTCCTGCAAGAATGTTTTCGTTATAATGGTGGCAAGTTAAAAACAGTAGTGATAAATGAAAAAATAAATAAATAAATAAGAGGTTAGAAAAATAATATATGATAATATGATGTAACGATAATAATAATATAACATAATAATAATAATGATATAAGAGGTTAGGATAAAGGTAAAACAGAGATATTGGTGTGAATATTTATGAAGCATTCACACTGTGATCCATTTTTCTTCTGTACGTTTTTCGGCGTGATTCTCGTCCTGCAGTTTTCAAATTATTTCAACAAATCATACCAAAATGTTCAGCTTTTTCAGGACAATCCTACTATGATTTTTGGTATTGGTGCAACTTTACCTTTTTGAAATATTTAGCCTTTTCTGCCAAGTTTGGCTCAAAGAAAATGAACTGAGCTCATTTTACACTCATCCTGTTTACAACATTTTACAGCTCCTTTCACATGTTGTTCTGGTTCAGCTTCTTTCAGCTAATTTCAGCTGTTTTTTAACAGCTGTTTTGTGCTCCTTTCCAATTATTTCTGCAAGCTACGTCATTTCTGTGCTTCTTCTAACTTTCTGCTAATTTCAGCTAAACTCTTTTCAGTTTATTTCTGCAAGTTTCAGCATTTTCAGCTATTTCCGCTACTATTAAGCTGTTTTTAACTTTTTCAGCTAATTCAATTTTTGCTGCAATCATTTAAACTTTTTTTCAGTCTAATTCAGCAAAACTGTGTTCTTCACTTTCTTCTGGTAATTTAAGCTTCTTTCTGCTTTTTTAGCTACTTTTCAGCTTTTATGCTAATTTTAATTTTTGTGCACATTTCTGCTTCTTTCAGCTGAATTGGTAAACGTGTTCTTTCTGCTTTCTCCAGTTAGTTAAGCATGTTCTAGCTTTTCAACTTAGCATATTTTAGATTTTAGCTAATTTCAGCTGTTTTCAGATAAATTTAAGTTTCTGATGGTAATTTCTGCTACTTCCAGCCTAATTAAATTATTTCTGCTCATTTCAACTTGTTCTGCTCCCTTCAGCTTTTTCCTGATAGTTTCAGTTAGGCTATTTCAGCTATTATTAAGCAGTTTTTACACTAATATGAGCTTTTTTCCACATTTTTTGCACTAATTTCAACTATCATGTATTCTGCCCTGCTGATTTATGCTTGTTCTACATTTTCAGCTAGTTTTTTTGTTTGTTGCTAATTTCCGCCTTTTTTTTTTTTTTAGCTAATGCTTCCACAATAAGTATTCACGCTGCATTTTTGCAGTAAATGCAATTCCTCATACATCTGCCTTGTTATTTTGTGGACCCGAGCTGAAGCGTTTGGGAACCACAGAATCGTTCATTCCCCTTTAGTCCGTAACTTACGGTAAAAGTTTAGCATGGTTGACAAAGTGCAGGCTACTATGGTCAGAAACAGCTACTCAATGACACTGACCAGTCTGTTTGAATTTAAACAGTCAAATAAACAGATCGTACGTTCGTCAGAACTATGAAAAGAAGAACAAACAGCAGATGATTCACGTGGAAAAGCATGTGATGCGGAAGAAGTCTCTTGGGCGTCTCTGCGGCTTTATTTCCAGAGGGCTATGTGTGTCCTGCTGCGGACAGACTGGTCTTACCTGGTGGTCTTCAGCTGGAAGAGTTTTCAGAGCCACAGTGAAGTCATGACTGATCTTTCCTGAACTGCAGATCCCCCACCTGGTTGCCATGTTGTTCAGAAAACAGCTGCAGTGACTACTGTCCGCCTCCAGGGGGCGACAAAGCGAACCTCGACTTTTGCCTGACAACAGATCACATTTACTCTGTTCCTCCTCCTTTGCCAGATACATTTGTGGTTAAATTTATGTTTAATTTGTGTTTATGCGTTAGCGAGTGAACTTATAGAAAATATTTGGCAATTGTTTTACATTGGATGATTTCCCTGATGCAACCTGGGCTTGATCCTGCATCCTCAGGATTACCACACAGTGGCACTGTCCACTGAAGTGCAGCAACCCCCAACATTTATGGCTTTAATTTGTTTGAAGCCATTTTTTGTGTTTATGCAACAGTATTTATTTTATTTTATTTTTTTATGGAAAGCTAATAACTTCAAATAAAAACAAATCAGTCTTTTACAACTTGATGACAGTCAAATATTACATACAGTAAGTTTTAATAACGTGGTTTATGTTTCATTCTGGGGTTGAGGAACCAGTTAATATGTTTTGAAAGTGATTATTTTCTTGCTTTATGTGGGATTAAAGCAGCTTGAAGGACTTGCATGTCTCTTGTATGTCTCCTTGAGAAGCAGATTAGTTCTGGAGAAAAGAAATCCATTTGATTTATTTAAAGTAAGCGCGAGTCACACTTTTATTACCTCCAAACTGGACTATTGCGCCTCTCTGTATGATGATACGTATTAGCCAGGAAAGCCTTTCACGACTGCAGTTAGTTTAATTTTAACTCAAATAAACAAGCATGAAAATATCATCACTTTCCTTCATCTCTTCTTACAACACATCTGTACTTCTTGGCTTCTAATGCAACACAAGAGTTTTATATTGTACTGGATTTATTTTTATGTCATTATTTTAACTGTTTTTTTATTGCGTTTGTTTGTGTGGTCACTTGCGTTTGGTGTCATCTTTGTACCATTTGTCTGGTGTGCAACACTTGGGCTAACAGCAGCTGTTTTAAAATGTGCTGTATACTGTAGATGAATTTGATTTGATTCTTTTAAAGTCAATCAACATGTTTGGCTCCATGCTTTGTGCAAATAATGAAAAATGTGGTTTGACTCTCCCTGGTGGCCTTGCTCAATGAATTTAAGGTATGCAAATGTTGCCCATGCTGCTCAACCAGAAGCTCAAACTCAGACGACAACAAGAACAAACGTGGCATTTAGGGAAATACATTAGAAACTTTATTTTGCAGATAATCGAATGTTTTTCAGCATTTCGTTTTCAGCAGTTCAAATAGTTATAAGTTTTTATTTTTTAGATTTATATAAACGTTGCTCTAATGCCTGAGTTATGACAGGGGTCTGTATTCTCTGATGCAATAATTCCTAAATGTTTTCAATCCACAGAAGGAGAGCAACAGGAATTTGACTCCACATACGTAAACACTGATATGGCCAATTAAATAAGAGCATGATGCCAAAAAATACCATTAGACTACTTTTATTTTGTTAGAACAACATGGTTTATTTTTCATAGAAATCATGACCCAAAAAAAAAAAAATCATTATTTTAATTTAATTTTGGTTCTGGAACACATCTCAAGACTCCAAGCGTGGCGTTTTGTGACTCCAGCTTTGAGAACCACCGCCCTAATCACTGACATGATGAGAAAAAAAGGCCAGCAATTATAAAGTGGTTGATGTTTCAACGAAAAAAAAAAATAATACCAACTCTTGAATTTAAAGCAGATGACTTCAAACCCGAGTACTGTACATGATTGGGCTTGTGTCTGCATGTTGAACATTTACTGGCAGTCCTGGCTGTACACCACCCCCACCTGCCTGCGGATCTCATCCTCCACCTCTGCTAGAAGGAGAGAGTCGGCGTGGGACATGACTGCGCTCTCCTGCAGCCCTGCAACAAAACCCATCCAGACAGTCAGCTGATAGAAACAGTTCAACACATTAGGATTTCTGCCACTCCTGACTGCTTTTACGGTGGGTTTTAACATTTAAGTTTTACAAACATCAAATTTAGTATCTGCTCCAATAACATCATGCAGACAGACGAAAACATGCTGACATTACCTTTGAGCAAACACTGTCGCACCTCTTCTGCTTCATAACGCATCCCCGTACTGTTTAAGAAGTTCAGAGGCAAATGGGGTTCTGCCACTGGGAACTGGGTCTCCTTCCCATTCACCACTAATGATGTGGGACACCACATTGGGAACGGGACCTAAAGAATGAGCACATAGGGTAATATCACAATGAAAACAGCACACACGTTGGATTTCTTTAGCATGTCCGATCATCTGAGTGTATGTAATCATTGATTTTTAATGCTCTACCTTGATTGTGCCCTTTGTTCCTGCAATAATAGCCTCATTGGGCAGCTGTACGCCCATGGAGCAAGTGAACGTGGCCATTCTGTTCTTCGAAAACTTCAGACCGACGATCACAGCCTCATCCACTCCTACAACAACATACAGGTATATGATTAGGATTAAAGCCTCAATCTCGGTGGGGCATATATGAGCGTCTGGGAACCTATCTGTAATGGTGATAATCGGCCCATTATGCAACAATATAAACACTTCTAATTTCACCCCTAAAATGCTGTGAATGAGTCATTATTGTGCAATGTATCCAGCAGAGGGCACATGCAGACTACTTTCAAATTATGGCCCTACTGCACAGGAAAAGCACAGCAGAGAGGAGACCCAAGAAGCAGGGAGCACCTAAATACTGTGTAGTGTATTTCGCTGAACAGAGCATGGTAAATTTATTTGAACTGATCTACAAATCAACAGTGTTAAATTAAATTATCTTCAATCCTACCTAAGTGACAGAGTTTCTGTATTAAGGTTGGAAATGGTGTATCTGCATCAGTGCCTCTTTCCTGTGGGGTCCCACAGGGCTCGATTCTTGGAACCCTTTTGTTTTCACTATCTGCTTCCTTTGGTGTCTATCCTGAGGAAACATGGTCTTTCATTTCATTGTCATGCTGATGATTGTTAGCTTTATCTGCCCTTAAAACCTAACAGTTCTTGCTCTGCATGCCCTCTGTTAAAATGTCTTGATGCCATCAATGTGTGGATGGCGTCAAACTTTTTACTTAACATAAACTTTTTTTTTTTTAAAGATCAGAAAACTGGAGTCATTGGGGTTAGCTCTAGCTCTGCCACTGCCTTTGATCCTGTACATTTTGACCCTCTTCAGCCATATCTTAAACAGTCTGTTACAAATCTCGGGATGGTTTTAGAGTCTGGCTTTAAGTTCAATAAAGAGATTACCGGTAACTGTTCTACAAAAAAAGCTTCTTCCATTTAAGGCAGATAGCTAAGCTTAAGTCTGTGTTGACCAGATCTGACCTTGAAAAAAAATGTCTATGCATTTGTTACAACCTGGCTGGACTACAGTAACGCGCTTTATGCTGGAGTCAGTCAAGTGTCCCTTTCATGTCCCCAGCTTGTCCAAAATGCTGCAGCTCGGCTATTAACAGGAACTCTTAGGTTTGAGCACATTTCAACCAGTTTTGTCCTCCCTTCACTGGCTCCTCATGCATGTCAAAACATTTTAAAATTATCCTGTTGACCTTTAAGTACATTAACGTTCTTGCACCCTCATACCTCTCTGACCTACTGGAACCATATGCTCCTTCTTGAGTGCCGAGATCATCTGATCAGTTACTTTTGGTTGTATCAAAAACCAGGCTGATGCTCAGAGGAGATCAGGCTTTTTCAGTCATGGGCCCTAAACTTTGGAACAATCTGCCCCTCAACATTAGACAGGCTACAGTCACTCCCCATTTTTAAATCTCTCCTAAAAACACCTGTATTCACTGATGTTTAACACAGTGTGACTCGATTTACTATTTCATTGTTTCTCATTGTTTTAGAGTTTTTATGCTTTTATTTGTGATGGTTTTAATTACATCTTGTTATTATTAGTTTTATTTAATTACTGCCTTGATCTTATCGTTAAGCATTTTGGTAACAGCTGCTAGTTCAAATGTGCTTTATAAATACATTTAAATTGACAATCCTCCAACCCGCTTGTCATTAGCTAAGTGCCTCTCAAATTAGCAAGCTAACATTTAGATAACCTAGCATAGGCTATTGCCTTGTAAAACTTTATCCAGAACACTAAATCTAACATAGACGTAAATATATATCCATGTTTATAATATTGTCTTTGTCACCGTCAATGAAAAATGCATTGTTTGTCTGAAATCTTTACTTCTCTGCAAAAAAAAAAAAAAAAAGACAGCCTTCCCCTCCCAAATAGCCTACTGACGACCGCCGAAATTTCCAAATTGGTCGGGCTCTAATTAGGATACAATGAAGAGACGGTAAAACTAAGACATGTGAAACTGACCCGACTGCTGCAGTTCAACCATCACAGCTTCAGACGAGAAGGACAAACCTAAAAGATGAGCTGTTAACATATCTGCTGGTTAAAAATTACCCCAAACATCCCGCCCTGTGGGAGTCGAAGACGTAAAAGCTGCCTCAGAGAGCAGATTTTAAACTCTGTTAACCAGTGACTGAGGAAATAAAGTCTATAGACACAGAAATGCGTTGGTGCACTAACAGCTCTCTGAAACGATGCTTTATCTCCCATGAAAAGTAATAAAGTTCAAATCAATTGTGATGGAGTAAACACATTTAATGCCAAAATAAATTATGTGCTATTTTCCAAAGTTATGATAAATATTGGACAAATTTGTTCGCACACTTAAAGAGACTAAGTGTTTGATCTTAATTAGTATAACAGGTGCCTTCAATATTTTCATTCAATCTAATTAAAGGGAACAAACATGCCACTGGGTAGTTCGGTGTTGCTGTGTGCGCCACACTCAACATGGACCTTAGAAAGCAAAAGTGAGAGAGCTGTCCGAGGAACTCAGAAAGTAGATTATAGATATTTGTGTTAAAAGGTAGAGGCTTCAAGACCACATCCACGCAACACCATGTTGCTCTGACAACAGATGTCAATATTATTAAAAGTATATAAGGTTCATGAGCCTGTAGCCAACCTCCCATGATGTGGATGCAAGGTTTAATGCAACCCCAGGTTAATAAGAAAGAAGTGAGGATAATCAAAAAAAAAAGCCAGTGAAAATGTCCCAAACCACTCAAGCTGAACTCCATGGTCACTTTCTGGTAGCGCTATCTGTCACATTTTACATAAAAATGAGCTCAGAGGAAGTAAAGTGAGGAGGGTTCCACTGTTTAAAGAAAAACACACAAATGCCAGAATGAAATTCATCAAAATGCTTGTTGACAAGCCCCAAAGATTCTGGGACTGATAAGATAGGATAATATATGATAAGGTAAGATAAGATTAGATAATGTAAGATAAGATAAGATTAGATAATGTAAGATAAGATAATGTACGATAAGATAAGATTAGATAATTAAGAAAAAAGATAATGTACAATAAGATAAGATTAGATAATGTAAGATAAGATTAAAAAATGAAAAGATAAAATAATGTACGATACGATAAGATAAGATTAGATAATGTAAGATAAGATAAGATCCAGGTCTCTCTTGTAAATGAGTCCTCGAGGCTCAATAAGATTAACCTGCCTAAATATAGGTTGAATGAATTAGATCATGTAAAATAAGATTAGATAATGTAAGATAAGATAAGATTAGATAATGTAAGTTAAGATAAGATTAGATAATGTAAATTAAGATAAGATTAGATAATGTAAATTAAGATAAGATTAGATAATGTAAGATAAGATAAGATTAGATAATGTAAGATAAGATAAGATTAGATAATGTAAGCTAAGATAAGATTAGATAATGTAAGCTAAGATAAGATTAGATAATGTAAATTAAGATAAGATTAGATAATGTAAATTAAGATAAGATTAGATAATGTAAGATA